>RXPK01001220.1:0-92750 GCA_004143645.1 Protaetia brevitarsis | reverse complement strand
GGGCGCTCCGTTGTCACCGGATACCCACGAACAAACCAGTATCTGTCTTTGTGCCAGCGTAATCCAAGGTTACGGACTTACGGAAACGACATCTTCAGCTACAGTCATGGATGGTAAGTTTTAATTTAATTTTGTTTCTATCTATACGGAGAAATGCGGTGTTATAGGGAAAAAAGAGGACAGAAAAGCTTTAACAAAGCATTCAGATTTTTCCCCTCAGACTTCAAAACTTCTTTTTATTTAATTGTTCTTCGGGATTCGGTTTATAAGAATAAATTTGATTCAATGTTTTAATTAGTTACGTGATAGTTTGGGCATTTTGTGTTCATGACCTTTTCAAACTGTAAGATTTTATTCTTTAAATTAATTAAACATACATAATTTTTTTATATATAATAATAGTAAATTTCATATACAGGCTGTCCCACCGAAACTCGATCATTAGATTTTTTTTACCTTCTAGTAGGAATTTGATTTTGAAATTTGCAGTGTAATCATGGCCCACTGTGTTCAAAAGTTTTGTTAGCTCTTTGAACACCCTGTATGTGATTCAGTAATTATTGCTATAACACCTTATACTCACGTATTTGTACTTACTTCGGCATTAGTAGAACCACTAAATATTAAATACCTCGTGAAGTATTTAATTTTATTCGAAAGAGTGCTGCAAATATCAAAAATTCAACAAAAGTGAAGATATCTCCCTTGTATACCGAAAGTGCTATAAAGTTAAAAATATTTTACTTAAATACATCACAGTGGGCCATGATTATACTGCAAGTTGCAAAATCAAATTCCTATAGAAATTATATTAGAAACTAAAAAAAAAGATCTAGTTCGGTGGGACACCTGTATATATATATATATATATATATATACGGAACTGGCTGGTTAGAAGTTTTCCGGCTTAACGAAATTCCTCAGTTTTAAAAAATTGGGGTTTGCAACGATTTGGCACTTACTTTCTTTCTAAAATATTTTCACCTTTTTTGCACTTCCGGTTAACCGGAAGTCGCCACGAACTTGGTTATTTTAAATGGAACACCTTATATATTATTATGTTTTTGAATTTACCATAAAATTCTATGACGATTACCATTAGGGTATCTTATACCTATCTTCAACTGTTTCTAAGATATTACGATCTTTGTTAAAATTTTGACATTTACATTGTTGTATGTAATTGATTAATTCTCACTTGATTTAAGTGTCAGAAACCTCCGACTTTGAAATCAACAAGTACTATCATTGTTTTACCAAAACGTAGAAAAAAAATTCAGTGACATTATACAGGGTGTTTAAAAATTAGTGACATATTCAAGAATTTTGAATGTTGCAAAACTTAATTTTTTCAAATAGAACACCCTGTACATTTTTCTATTTTTTGATGTACAATTAAATTCTATGCCGATTTGCTGTAGCATTCCCTATACCCATCTTTAGTAGTTTTTTTTTTTTTTAAATTACTCGTTTTGTTTATTACCGCTTTCAAATGGCCGAATAATTTCTATCTGGTGGGCCATGACATTAACATCACAACAATTTATTATTATTAGTAAGTATTATTGTTATAATCATTGTTTGTTACACGTCGCGTGTTCAGATTGATGAATATTATTGTGGAACTTATGAATTAGATAATGAAAAATATTGAAGAAGCTTATTCTAACCTAGATACTATAAATTTATTTTAGATTCACTGAGAATGCAGGAAGAACTTATAGAGAATTCAATGTAATTAAAGGAATTTATTGGTTGTTAATATATCTAACGCAATCCAGAAAATTTTGAAATGATTTCTCTTAATAGCTTGGTTTCAATTAAGGGAAATGGCATAAACGATAACGACGACAACATAACAAACATTTTTTCACTAAAACGTAGTGTGCTTGTCAGACAAATGTTTTAAAGTTTTTGATATATTAAAGTATTTTCAAAATTATAAAGATTTTTATGAAGAATATTTAGATACATGCGTACTTAACAAATGCAATTTACCACCAGCATAAACTTGAACCATCACATAGAGCATCAAAAAAAATGTTCAATGTGGATTCCGTTCACGTCCAACCATTTTACTATTCGACGTCTTAATGTGTCGCCTTATACTTCTTCTCACTTGAACTGAGTCTAATTCATCAAACGTTCTCGTCACACGAATCATTAAATCTTGCTTGGTAGTACCGAAAGTTGCGTACAGTGTGTAATCTGTGTAATGTATTATTTCAAAGTTTTCTGAATTTTATTAGATATATTAGCCGAAAATAAATTCCTATAATTACCGTAAATTCTCTATAAGTTCTTCCTGCATTCTCAGTGAATCTAAAATAAATTTATAGTATCTAAATTAGAATAAGCTCCTCCAATATTTTTCATTATCTAATTCATAAGTTCCACAATAATATTCATCGATCTGAACACGCGACGTCTAACAAACAATGATTATAACAATAATACTTACTAATAATAATAAATTGTTGTGATGTTAATGTCATGGCCCACCAGGTAGAAATTATTCGGCCATTTGAAAGCGGTAATAAACAAAACGAGTAATTTAAGAGAAAACTACTAAAGATGGGTATAGAGAATGCTACAGCAAATTGGTATAGAATTTAATTGTACATCAAAAAAATAGAAAAATGTACAGGGTGTTCTATTTGAAAAAATTAAGTTTTGCAACATTCAAAATTCTTGAATATGTAACTAATTTTTAAACACCCTGTATAATGTCACTGAATTTTTTTTCTACGTTTTGGTAAAACAATGATAGTACTTGTTGATTTCAAAGTCGGAGATTTCTGACACTTAAATCAAGTGAGAATTAATCAATTACATACAACAATGTAAATGTCAAAATTTTAACAAAAATCGTAATATCTTAGAAACAGTTGAAGATAGGTATAAGATACCCTAATGGTAATCGTCATAGAATTTTATGGTAAATTCAAAAATATAATAATATATAGGGTGTTCCATTTAAGATAACAAAGTTCGTGGCGACTTCCGGTTAACCGGAAGTGCAAAAAAGGTGACAATATTTTAGAAAGAAAGTAAGTGCCAAATCGTCCCAAACCTCAATTTTTTAAAACTGAGGAATTTCGTTAAGCCGGGAAACTTTTAACCAGCCAATTCCGTGGAAAACCCTGTATATATGCTTATAATGGAAAACTTTCCAACGCGCCCAACACATAAGGATGTCTGTATAATGCAGATACAGTGTCTAAAAAATCTTTTTTTTAAATTTACCGCAACAGACCAAACCGAGATTCGAACCTGCGATCTCTAGTAATAGTCGACATCTTTTAAAGCATTCACATGAGTTATTACTAGAGATGGTGATTTTTGTTGACGCGCAGTAGCGCACACAGAGAAAAAGAATTCGTTAAATCAAAGTAAAGTTTCTTTGCGACTATTTAAAAGAATCATTCTATTTTTTTCAGTCAAAACATATTTCCTTCAAAGATTCAAAGATTTTTCATTTCCTCAGTTTCTATAAAATGAAATTAATTAATCACTTAAGCAAAAAGCTGCTGTGAGATGTATTAATGGAATTAATCAACCTACGTCACTTATTTTGTTTCTAAGAGAATTTTAACGGTGTTTAATTTGTTTATATTAGAATCCAGTTGTTACATACATAGAAATAGAGAGAAAATTACTGATTATCATAATAATCAACATCAATATAATATTAGAGATCAAAAGATTCATTTTATGAAACATAATTTGCAACTGACTGCTAATGGTGTTGAAGTATTAGGAGTTAAAATTTATAATAGCCTTCCTAATACTTGGAAATCTTTGACTAATGAACAATTTAAGAAAACTTGTAAGGCCTGGTTATATTCCACGCGTTTTTATTCTCTTTCTGAATTTTTTAACGTTACTGTTAGCAATCGTCAGTAGATTTAATTGCATTGTTTGCCACCCTTTCTAGACTAGAAAAACTTTTCACAAAATGACAACAAATTTTGTGAAAAGTTTTTCTTATATTTAGATTTATATTTATAATTGTTGGTGTCAACTTAATTTATTATTCATGTTTGGTGTTTTTTAACTTGATGATAGACTATTTTACTTTTTTGACGTTGATCTGAAGATGGCTTTTTAAAAGCCGAAACTAGTAATCATATATTAAATGAACGAAAGAACGAGTTTTTTTTACTCCTATCTAACCTTTACATATATAGCGTTCATTGGATACTTAGAATATAATATAATAATTATTATTATTATTATTAATTATGTTTTCAGTTATGAAATAAACCACGTGTTTTAAAGTATATATGTATACCTTCAATTTGAGTATCTCGATTTTTTTTAATTTGCTCCTATAGTTGGCATAATTTATTTTCCTTTTATCTCTTTGCGCTCGGAAACAAAAAATGAATTATGACAAATGCAAGAGCAAATTAAAAAAATTGAGATAGTCAAATTGAAGGTATACATGCATACTTCAAAACGCAATCAACAAAAGCAAGGTTTACTTTCTCAATTTTGTAAAAAGCTATCGAATAAATCGTGCTATAAACTGCAATGGGATACGTGTCCGCCATATTGCTTTTTCGCGCGCCCTTAACTGAAGGAAATAGTTCTTTCAGATAGCGGCAAAGAAAAGTTTCTTTAATTCGAAGAATCCTTTCTATGTGTAATATTACTACATACTCCCCAGGCAAAGCGTGTGAATATTTTTATATACATATACGTATAATATATACATGATACCCACCGATCATGTACAGTCTGCGTCACTGCGTGCTAACAAAATACATCACCTCTAGTTATAACAAATATTATACTAGTATCCATACGGTCATAAATCTCTTCCACTAGCGACATATAGATGGCATTAGGATTTCTATTGTTGTGCATTTGTAGTGGTAATATTGTTGTTGATTACATTTATGATGACGTAATGGATTAAACATCTGACAACGGTTTATCACTTCTTTAATGAAAATATATAAAATGCTACATATTATGACGTGATTACACAGTTACTGTTGGAATAAATAAATAATACGTTTAATCTTATAACACATTACTGGTATGCCATCTATGCGGCATATATAGAAGTAGTATAATAGTTATCACGGTATGTACTAAAATAATAAGAACGTTTGATGTATTGTAAAAACACGTGAATAAAAGGTATTCAAGAAGTACTAAAGAACCGTTTATCAAACAGATATTTCCTTAAATCCAAGAGCTACATACAATGCTTCTCGCTGTCGAACTTATTCTATGTATTGCGCATGAGCATAAATAGTCGTTTTTACCAAATATATTTCCATAGGAGAATACTTGTGCTGCCCTCTATATTTCGCCAGTGGAACATCTCTTTGAGTATAATATTTAGTTATAATAATAATAAACTTCCACTTTCAGCACACGACAGAACAGTTGGCAGAGTGGGTGCTGCAACTACCGTATGTGATATTATGTTAGTTAATTGGGAAGAGGGTAACTACAGGGTAACGGACAAGCCCTATCCTAGAGGAGAAGTCGTCATCGGAGGAGAGAACGTCAGTCCGGGCTATTACAAACTCCCCGGTAAAACAAGAGAAGAATTCTTCGAGCAAGACGGTAAACGATGGTTCAAGACGGGCGATATCTGCGAGATCCAGGAAGACGGTGTCCTTAAAATCATCGGTAATAATTTATCTTTGGGATTCGTTCGAATTTAGGTCCTACGATGATTCTTCTTTTGCTTCGAAATTGTTGCAGACCGTAAGAAAGATCTGGTGAAACTGCAGGCCGGTGAATACGTTTCGCTGGGGAAAGTCGAGGCCGAATTGAAGACCTGCCGTTCGTGGATAATATTTGCGTGTACGGCGACTCGAGCAAGCAATATTGCGTCGCCCTGCTGGTGCCCAATCAGCACGTGCTTGCGGAATTAATCGAGAAGAGGGGAGCCCCCTCGCTGAGAAGCTTTGAAGATATGTGTACATCGAAGGATGTGGAGAAGATCGTCTTGCAAGAATTGGCCGAACATGGAAAGAAATGTAAGTCTGTTGTCTCGAAACTATGGTATGTGGGTACTGGGTATATACAGAGTGATCAATTCAAAGCGATACAAAATTTCGTTTGTGGTATTGAACAGTTGATTCATCTGATTTCTTTGTTTTTTTGGTTACATTGAATGTTTACACATGGATTAAACAGAAAAAAGTTATCTCGTTATCTTATACGTCTTTTATACATGGGGAAATAAAGACATTTATTGTTATTATTATCTTCGATTTATCAATTTATAATACATCAATGTACAGGGTGAGTCGACGATAGAGTAAAGTTTAATATCTCGTTTGTTTCTGGAATTACGGAGAAACGTTGGATACAAAAGTTTTAGATGATATTAAGGTGCCACAGTTTAAAATTATTTTTGAGTATACATGTTTGCTAAAAAAAAAGCATGGCGATTATAACATAATATTTTTGTAATCGAACATCCTATTTTTTAATTTATTTTTAGATTCTGCGTGAAAGTCTATAATTTTTTTGTTAATGAAGTTATCTACCTAAACTCAGTAGTTTTCTTAAAATTTTAATATTTTTAGAAAAATATTTGTTTTTACTCTTATAAAAAATTGACAGTTCCGCCATTGTTTGTGAAGGTGGAATACTCATATTTGGTGCAAACGTTCTATAGGAACGGTAAAAAAGATATATGTAAAGAAATTTGAGTGAGATGCTACAGGGCGTTCAAAATAAATTTATATAACTACACTATTTTAAATTGAAAAATATCAAGTATTTTAAATTGCACACCCCCTGTATATTATTGTTTTTTTCCCACAATAGATATTTTAATTTTCATTAAATATGTTTATATACTTGGTGGGGTGGTGGGTTGAGATGGATTTACTATACTGTCACCTAGCTCGTTGCTGTCAGGCTATAAAAACTATCAAAACAGCACACGGCTTCAGATGTGGTTCACACATTATACTTTGCTTATTTCCGGGGTTATTTAAGATTTGGCGTGATACATTGGGGGAGTAGCAATGACTGGTTGAGGGTATTTAGTCTCCAAAAGCGCTCGATTAGAATTGTTGCGTGACTCGGATGACGTGACTCATGCAGAGTCACGTCATCCCATTTATTAATTAAAGAATGTTAACATCGCCATCGCTGTATACGTTTGAAAATCGCAATATGTTAAAAAAAAAAAATAACACAAGATTCACATAACACAAGATATAGGGAACAATACAAGCCCGATTTGCACAATACCGCTCATTACCGAAGAGGTTGTATATACAAAGAAAATGTTTTAATAAGCTGCCGCCTCTTATTAGAGGTTTAACTAATATTCATAGTTTTAAGGAAACTTATTACACATTTAATGAGTTTTTGGCAGATGATTTACAGTGTTTCATACGTTGAGTGAAAATACCATCCTTTGAAGTGTTGTGAGTATCCGAATTAAAGTAATCGTTGATTCCGATTATTGAAATATTCGGATGATTCCGATTCTGAATCGGATGATTTCGAATCGAATGAGTCTGAATCGGATGATTTCGAATCGGATGATTCTGAATAGGATTATTTCGTATCGGAATTTCGACCCGGAAAATTTGTACAACGATTTTATATCGAATGAATGTATCGATACTTTTGGGTGCGTGTCCATATAGATACGTATTCGTATAAATTGTGTGATTTTGGAAATACTCAACTTTCTCTGGTTTTGACTTGATCGTCCGAGATTTATCTAAACTGACGGACGTTGTGCACATTTAAATCACACAGTCACATTTACTAAATATATTAGTAAGAAAAAATAGTAAACTTTTGTTGCAGATAACTTAATTACTGATAAAATAAGAAAAATTGAAATCCCTTGAAATCATCCGAATACGTGCAACTTATACGAGTATGTTTGGTGGAATATGGAATCGGAGTATTATTCCGATTCGGTTATTCTGATTATTGAAATCATCCGAGTACGTGCAACTTATATGAGTATGTCTAGTGGAATATGGAATCGGAATATTATTCCGATTATTGAAATCATCCGAATACGTGCAACTTATACGAGTATGTCTGGTGGAATATGGAATCGGAATATTATTCCGAATATCATGGCCTTCCGATTCGGGTATTCCGATTATTGAAATCATCCGAATATTTACAACACTAATCTTAATTTTTCGTTTTATGTTGTGACACCTTGTCATTATGTACTTATGTGCCACATACTGTACATGTACATATCTATCTATCTACTTATATTATTTTTTTTGCAAAATTGCTTTATATATATCCAATGCGTGAACATTAATTTAATAGATAATAAACGTTATTTATTTTATTAAAAATAATAGGGCAGACTTAACCTCCCCTGACGAGCCGCCACTGTACAGGGTGGGTCAAATTTGATACTTTTAATAGGAAACTTATGTTTCTAAAGGAATTAGAAAAAATCTGAGCTATGCTTTTTGAGCTCGATTCTAAAGAGAAATCGATTAGTGAAATCCGTATTTTTGTATCTTTCGCAGTATAAGAGATACAGAGCGTTTTCGTAAAATATGCAATTTTTAAAAGCCCTTGTAACTTTTTAATTTGTGAAAATGCTTGAATTATATAAGAACTTTATTAGGGCACTT
Source organism: Protaetia brevitarsis (assembly GCA_004143645.1). Classification (NCBI taxonomy): domain Eukaryota; kingdom Metazoa; phylum Arthropoda; class Insecta; order Coleoptera; family Scarabaeidae; genus Protaetia; species Protaetia brevitarsis. The sequence continues at coordinate 84,138 of RXPK01001220.1, read as the reverse complement.
TTTGACGTAGAATTCAATGCTCTAATTTGTTATTTTTTTTTTTACTCTTTTTTTTTAGATATTATCAAGACTTGTGTTTTTTTATATGGAACACCCCATATATTTTTACATTTTTCAAAAGCACATAAACTGACCTTTAACATGATATAACACACTTGATATTTTATTTAAAGGGTTTTCAAAATACTTGATTTTTTGTTTGCAATTTAACAGTATTTCAAGATGGCTCTGACTGTAACTAAGCAATGCGCGTATTTGTTTTTTTTTATTTGTGATCGTGAACCGTTGGCGAACTGCATGTTCGAACAAACCTAACATATTCCGAATAATTGTTAATTTTTGAATAAATATTACGGCTCATCCAACGCAATAGATAGTCACCATTCTATATGTACTTTACTATTAATTCATTCATTACAAAATATAGATGGCGCTGATGTGAATTTAAAGTTACAAAAATTACCCATCTGGATTGAATATAAGAATGGTTCTTGTAATTTTTTTTATCATTATACATTTCCCCCTTATGCATCATGTTCACCTCTTGATATTCTTTTTTTTTCTTCTTTGATTTAGGCAAACTGGAAAGATTCGAAATCCCAGGCGCTGTAAAACTGTGCACGGAAGTTTGGTCTCCGGATATGGGCCTGGTGACCGCAGCGTTCAAATTGAAGAGGAAGGACATCCAAGAGAGATACCAGCACGAAATAAATCGAATGTACGCTTCTTGAAATAGGGCCAATGATCCCCCTCTAGCGAGCGTTAGGTAGAGAAAGGACTGCTTGGTATGAATGGGCGGATGCGTGAGCGGTTTGTGTTTTGTGTATTTTGATAATCGGTGAAAAGTGCAGTAATTAGATAATTAAAAAAAAATAAATAAATAAAAGCGGTACAACGGTGCGGTGATTGGTCGCGCATTCTTCTTCTTTTTTATATAACACTTTAGAATATAATTGTGTGATTTATTACTATTATTATTGTAAAATATATTATATATATATACATATATACATAATATAAACAGAAAAGGGCAGAGCATACGTTTCACTGTATTTGTATATAAATGAAACGGTAATAATAATGAGGATTATTATTGTTATATGATAGAATAATAATTAAAAGCTAAGTTAAATTAAATTTGATATGAACAAAATGAAATGGATAAATCAATAATATATAAAAAAAAAAACTGTACAAAACACAGTTAAATTAAATAAACTGATTACACATTACATAGGTGCTGGAAGAGTTGTTTATATTGCAAATAGATGTAAAGAAGAAAATTTACGAGCAATCTTGTTACATATTATTATTATTATTATTACTATTCATAATTTATTATTTTTAATCTGTTTCTCTTAGTATGTTTTTTTGTACATATGGTATTTATTTGTTTATTTTGTAGTCGTGAGTAATTAATATGTTATAATATACCGAATAGTACGTTATTATTGTACAATAAAAGAACTGAATGATTATATTGGTAAAAATTGTTGTTTTTTTTTATTCTAAAAACACCTTGTATATTTGTATATCTCGCATTGCATTTAATACAACCCTGTACTGAAAAGATGGGCAACTTAATAAATACATTAATTTGCTTTGCATGTTTGGTTGGTTATAATATTTCTGAACATAAAAATATGATTTGTAATGATTAAGAACAGAACATTTAAGAGGAATCTCATTACTTTGCACTACTTGTAAACTGTATGAAAGTATAATAGAACAGAAGCTAAAACAAAAAAAATAAAAAAAAAACACTTGGGGATGCACAAGCAGCTTTTCGAGCAGATAGATCCAACACAGGATTGGATATTTACAGTAAGACAAATCGTAGAGAAGGTAACATCGGCAAATAGCAAAATGTTTGTGGCAGTGTTTGAAAAAGCATTTGACAAAATAAAAAGAGAGGAGATCTGGAAAGTCTTAGAAGCGAGAGGAATGTACGAAAAGCTCATTGAAATAGTCAAAAGTCTTTACAGGAAAACAGAAAATAGGGTAAGGGTAGGAGGATGAATAACTGAAAGTCTTGCAACGTTCAGAGGTGTCAGACAGGGGGGAGTTCTCGGTCCATTGCTTTTTATCGTGATGGATGAAATATCCAAGACCCATATAGGATGGAAGCTTAGACCGGTAGTTGTAAATGAGATGATCTACGCCAATGACTTACTGATAGTTGCTAATAGTAAAGAAGAAGTACAAAACAAAATGGAAAAATGGGGCAAAGAGATTGGAAAATACGGACTACATATAAATATAGAAAAGACCAAAGTAATGGAGATGGCTAATCGAACAGAAGACAAAGAAAACAAATAGGAAGCGTGAAAAAATTAAAATACTTAGGAACAATTAATTGCTAACTCGGACGGAAGATTAGAAGAGAAAATAACAAGCAGAACAAGTTATGTGAGTGTATTGTGCAGAATTCGGCAATTTGTAATCTGGCAAATTTACATGTATAAAATTTATCTGATTGATTAAAGAGGGATTTTTAATAATATCTTTGCATTGTGTTATTGAACCTGGCTCGTCTTTTAGATTAAATACTCTATGTCTCTGACATAGCCAATATTTTTGCAATAAAAAAAAAAACTTGAAGAATATATAAAAGATAATAGTCGTCCTTCCCATTCAAAAGTTTATTTAAATATATAGCACTACATGTTTCGGCGATATGCCATCATCGGGTAATAATTTATGTTGATTATTAAAATACAGTGAAAAAAGTCTAACAACACTCCATGGAAAAAGTAATTTTAAATTTAATTCAATTCAAAAATTAGACTAAAGGTCTGTTCGAACATGCAGCTCGTGAACGGTTCACGATCATATGAACCAATCAGACAACGCATTCCAGTTCGCGAGAACTCCAATCTGTTCTCTGATTGGTTCACGTGATCACGAACTGTTCGCGAACTGCATGTTCCAACAGCCCTTAAAATGATTCTCTCCACCGATCATTCAAAAATAGTAGACATGTCTCTCTCTTCATTTTGGGGAGGTTTGCATTAGATTCGCGAATTTTTAGTTTCGTATATGCTTTTACCTGAATTTCTAATAAACATAAGTAATTAATAAGCATTTATTTTTTTTAGTTTTCGATTTCCACAAAATTAATGCTAATCGATAACGACTTCTCTCCTTTTTCGCGTTCACCAGCAAAACCTAAAATTATTAACTGTTACTAAGTATATCTATTTTTGAATTCTACCGCTAATAGTTTTCCTGTGACATTAAAGGGCGCTATAATCGCGGTTTCATTTTATTATTAGGGACATTGTATTCTATTTGGTTATCTATAGTATGGGCCAAACGACACTGACGACCGATTTACGTTATCTGTAAGGTTATGATCATAATTTGTCGTTGTAATTTGACATTTGTCGTTTAAATGTTAGGGTGGTAAACATTATAAACCTAAACTAACAGGTTTGACAATACTATAAGTATATTTATATTTAGCCGTACGCCGCTGAGATGTGACGTCAAAATATGTTTCCACTAACAGTGCTGATGAGTGGCGGTCGCGTACGGAAGTTCGGGCATTAGCTAAGCAGTAAAATTGATGATATTTAGTTAATATTGAAGTACGCGTTTATAAATGAAAATTTCATACCCTTATTTAGTGGTTTGAATTGGTGTTAAATTATAGCTATTAACATAGCGGGAGTATAAAATAAATATTTAAAATGCAAATCTTGCTGTTGTTTTATTTGCTTTCAGCTTAATTAGGATGCGTCCATCCTTCCGCTGATGGAGCACGCAGCTTCATGCTCTGCGTAGAGACAAGGAGCAACCTGGAAACACAAGAGAACACAGCTATCTGAATTTAAACGACGTGGAGGTTACCCCTTCCAAACCCAAAAGGATAATCATAATTTGCTGACCATAAGTAACAATGCTTGGGGCTGCTTCCATGGTTTTCCCTTACTCCTTGGCGAAGTAATTATGGACGCAAGCATAATAACAACTGTAGATTTTTGTAAATGCGTTGGTGCTGGATTTGCCACTTCTACGTTGATGTATTTAAATAACAAAACACACAAAACCTTTATTTTTTTGTGATTTCATATATTTACATAGTAAGATATTTACAAATATATTGGCGCTTGAAATGTCGGAACAGAACTGCTTACTACAATATGGTTTTGAACTAGTAGTCCCTTGTTACACTGACCATTTTCTCTTGGCGGGGTTACAAAAGTGATTGCGTGTGGTGTACAAACGTAAAATTACAAAATGAAGAGGCTGTCTGACAGAATAAAGAAAGAATCGAAAAAGGGAAAGATGTCTTCACTATTAGCTTCTTAGAACTGAAGGAACTTAAATCTAAATATGGGGACGTAATAAAACCAAACTACGAAGTCGGGTTAGGACAAAACAAATGTATATAATTCTGTTCTAAACAACAACTGATAGTTATGATGTGTTGATCTAATCAGAAGTACAGATATGAACAAAATGCTATTGATAATCCATTCTGACTCTGTGTGGGAAAAAAGTGTAAAATCTGTTACACTAAAAAAAAAAAAACGATTTTTTAATTATATTTAAGAAAATACTTTTATTTTACATGTGCCTTATAAAAGTAAATACATGGATACAAATACTCAATGCGTGGACGACTATTATATCGAATCAAATCATCATCAATGCCTAAACGGCTGACTTGTATAGATAGCATTGAATAGAATTAAATTATTATAGTTGTATAGGCTCGGTTTCCTTCCATAACCACTCTTTGACTTCGCATAATCCCCTCCCTTCCAAAATTGGCCCTATTATATCCCTACACCTCTGATGGTAACAATTCAAACTCTCCACTTCGCCTCAGTCAACAAATCCGTCAAAGATCATCTTAGTCTGTATCGGGCAGAGCGTTATGGTTTCGAAAGCCAAGAAACCTCTATTGTTGAAATTATAAGGTGTAGCAGCTTCGACGATTTGGACTATGTCTTCGAGCCTGATGCCGAACTTCCCATCTTCGTAATAACCGGGCTCGTTCGAGAGAAACATGCCGCTCTCTAAGCCGGGATCATCTTTCATGTACTTGAAGGAGATGCCCATGGGTCCTTCGTGGACGTTTAGATAAGATCCTATCCATGGCCGGTACCGTGAGCGTAGTCTAAACCGACTTTCCATAAGTGTTGCCTTGCGAACGGATCTAATAGATTCCCTTTGATTTTCGTCGGGAATACCATCGAAGCCACTTGTATCTGCCCTTTCAATACACGCGTAAAGCATTCCCTTTCATAGTCGGTCGGGGTGCCGAAATGGAAGGTGCGCGTCACATCGGTGGTGCCATCTCTGTACTGACCACCGGAATCGCATAAATAAATATTTTCCGTCGTTATCCGCACGTCTGTCGATTCATCCGGTTGGTAATGGATTATAGCGCCGTGAGGTCCGACTGAGCTTATCGTCGCAAAACTGGCTCCCATGAAGTCCTTCTCCTGGTTGCGGAACTCCAGCAGTTTCTGCGCACCAGATACTTCGGTGATCTCTTCTTTATCGACATTCTTCTCCAGCCATGAAAAATAACAGCACAATGCGACTCCGTCTTTGATATGAGCGTTCCTCATCCCTTTGATTTCCGTTTCATTCTTAACGGCTTTCATAAAAGCTATCGGAGTTAATTCAGTCAATAGATTCCTCGACGGCACCAGACTAGTCAGCGAATAACTCGAATATTCGGAAAACCACACGAACGATCCTTCGATGTTCTCGACGCACGCTTTTATGGTGGAAATCACCTCGTCGTATCCGCGAATTTCGAAAGTCGCTTTTCCGGTTTCCTGCGATAGATGCTTCTCCACTTCCGGGGTATATTTAGCCGGATCGATGAATAGAATATAACCGCACTTCGTTATAACGACGTAGGAGAAAAATACAGGGTTGTATTCGATATCACAGCCGCGTAAGTTGAGGAAATAGGCGATCTCGTCTAAGCCAGTTAGTACCAGCAGGCTGGCGTTTTTACTATTCATCTCTTCTTGCACCTTTTCGAATTTGTCGTAAATGGATTTTCCGCTGAATTCCAAGCCTAAAGGCTCGACAGCATTGCAAGGAACGCTGGGCTTGTTTTCCCAAATTACATCGATTAGATTAGTTTCTACTGGTACTAGTTTGTGCCCTGATGACTCTAATTGCGATTGTAAAGGCTTCCATTTGCTGAAGGTCATTAGATTTGGATCTACGCCTACTTTGGCGCCTGTTGGTAAATTTTTTGACAGCCAAGTTCCTAAAAAATATATATATTATATTAATATGATGTCTTAATGCCTAATTTTTCATTCTTTTTTAAATTAATTTTGAATAACTTGAAATAATTTTTATTTTTCTTCTACAATGAAAATGTGAATTAAATTTGTTTTAATATAGTCAGAGACATCTCTCGCCAAAATAAAATTATAACCATTTAATTCGGATCCACAGATCATTAACAGTAGGGGACAGTGTTGCCAACTCGTGGGAAATTTCCGATTCGTGGGAAGTTTTGAAGCTGAAGGGAAAAAGGGAAATAGCATGGTATTCGTGGGAATTTTTTTTACATTGCTATTGCTAATGATTATTAATCAAATAAATGATTCGTTAATCGTTTGAATATCGAGGTACAATTTAAATTTCCACATTATTTTTAGTACTTTACATAAGGTATAAATTGCAAAATTGTAAGTAATTTCATGATTCAACGTTGAAGTTACTGAAAATTTTTGGGGAAATTTAAATATGGTTGCCTGGGTAGTTTGTGATGCATTTTAAAAGTAAAATATTTAATTAATAATAAAATTGCATATCGCGCAAACACGCCCTTAGAATACAAATGCCTGCTATTTTAAATTCCAAAAATTATCTACTAAATCATTTGTACGTTATTTATCGAATGGTGCTCCTATACTATTAGCTCACTACTTCATTTTGCTGGTATAAGATTTGATCCCAACTGCTTCATCACGAGATGCGGAAGAGCATACCTTGTATATTTGTACCATGGTATTTACTGTGCTTTGTGCATTCGTGGGAATTTTGTTAAAAAAGGGAAATTTTGATAGTTCTCGTGGGAAATTCTAGTCTTAAGGGTTGGGAACACTGGTAGGGGAGTCTAAAACTCATGCGCTGGACATGTTATACACTTGTAGAAGTGTCTGAAGTTGACAATAAAGAAATTAAGTTGGCTTCAGTGTGCAGTTGACTCCATTAGTTTTGTTTACACGCTATCAAAAAAAAACGCCACGAATAACAAGTGGACGCAATGACAAAAATCAAAAAGAGATGTAGCCAACCTTTAGAAAATAAACATAAACTACAGCAATTATAGGTTAATCAATCAACGGACCTTTTTCATACCAACTTCGGACACTTTCAGTTAATTTCTTGAGTTCTTTAGTTAGCCAATGTATTTTATTATGCGACATTTGTAGATTTATAACTTAATGAAGTGCAATTTTCTTAGTTTAACGACGTTTCGACATTATTTTATTTTTCAAGCTGTACACAATAAATGAATATTGATTATACAGGGTGATTCTCAATATATGCGACAAACTTTAAGAGCTGATTCCTGAGGTTATTTTGATCATAAAAGTTCATATCAGGATATGTCCAAAACGGTTTGGTTTTTAAGTTATTGAATGTTTAATAATAAATTATGAACTATGATTAACCGATATATATATCACAGTTTGGTTCTTCAAAAACTATGTGTTGCGAGGGAATTGTTTATTTGTCATATCAATATTTGTCAGATAGTTTGTCAGAGTATTTCATTCGGTTTATTGCCAGTGTCTGTTTTCTAAATGAATACACAAATGCTGAGATGTGTGATAATGCATTTCGTTTACGGTCTTCGCATGGAAATTCGCGTGCTGCTAGACGTCTTTATGAAGAACGATACCCGAACTCGTATCATCCCGCTGCATTCCAATATTTTGCCGTCTTCACGAACGTCTTAGTGAAACGGGAAATTAAAACAAAAAAAACGGACGATGATAACGGACACCCATCTGCAGTGAGAACTCCAAATTTGGAAGGAAATGGTACTAAATGAAATTGAGGAACATCCTACTAAAGCACCCGAAAAATTGTTTTGCTTTAACCCATTAGTCAGTGCCACGTTTTGAGATATTGAAAGATCAATCTGTTGTATCCTATATCACATTCAACAGGTGCAGGCACTTTTGCTGGCAGATTTTCCCGCAAAGAGTGGCTTTTTATCAATGGATGCACACAAATCGCACAAAATTCTGACTATTTTGGCTCAAATATTCTTCACGCGACGAGGCTACTTTCTCTAGAAACGCGATTATTCATTTTCATATAATAATCACATATGGGCTCCGAAGAAAATCCGGACGAACTAGTGAGATGCCCATCATCACGATCAATTCTCTGTCAATTGTGTGGGCCGGAATTGTTGGGAGATCACTTGATAGGTCCATATTTTTTTACTGAATGCGGTTTCTGTGTTTAAATGGCGAGGTATACCGCAATTTCTTTGAAGAGGAGCTACGAACTACTGCTGGAGAGAAGTTCCGTTTGCAATTAAGATTACAAATGTATTTTATGCATGACGGTACTCCAGCGCATTTTAGTTTAGTTGCTCGCGAGTTTTTGGACAATACGCATCCAGATCGGTGGTTAGGACGGGGAGGTCCACAACCGTGGCCTCCTCGGTCTCCAGACTTAAATTCTTTGGACTTTTTTCTCTGGGGTCACCTTAAATCATTAGTTTATAGGACTCCCATTGACAATGTCGATGAACTGAGAAATCGTACTATCGCAGCTTTTCAAACAATTCGAAATACCCCTGGTATTTTAGAACGGACTCGCCAGTCAATACGACGGAGGATAGAAGCTTGTATTGCAGTTGGGGGCGGTCATTTTCAAGAGTTAGTATAAGTTAATTTTGTTTTACTAATTATTTTGTTAATTTATAATAAAAACATTAATTATGTTAACTTACTATTAAACATTGTACAACTTTAGAACTAAGCGATTTTGGACATATGTTCTTATGAACTTTGTTGGAGTATCGAATGTAATGTTCTTCTCCTTCTCCCAGTACAAATAATCAAGTGCCCGTTTGTATATATATTTATCAACAGCAGTGTTGCCAATTTAGCGGATTTCCCGCTAGTTCTAGCTTAATTAACATTGCATTTGGTGGTAGAATTGCACGTTTAGCTGTTGGCGGATTTTTTTAGCGGAAAACTAGCAAAACCAGCTTAATTTCTAGTGGATTTTTGTAATAATATACATTATATCAAAATTTTGATATGTTTTGTAACATTTAACATTGTCATATAATGGTTTAATACACTGTTAAATTCTTTGCAATAACTATAATAACTAATAACAACAACAGTGTTGAATGTGCTTGAAAATTCGATCAAAATTCAGTCCGAATTCATTTGAATTGATGAATGACATTTCATTCATTTTTTATGTTCTATATGAAGGGCATTTCCCACTGCACTTACCCAGCTACGACCTCTCACTCTCAATCAATCACTTTGAGATACCCTCAATTTTTATCAATTCAATTGAAGATTATGTATTACACAAGTTAATCTACATATCCAATTACACCAAATGCAAACACTTGAAAACAAAAATTTAATCATCTATTATCCTATATGCTTTACATTGTATGGTTAAAAAAAGATTAAATAATTAAATTAAGATTTCATACTTTAATGCTAAGATTAACCCTTGCTCAAAATAACAAAATAAAAACAGTCATTCTTACCTTGCGATGGTACTGTTGCTAATCCCTCCTTCATCAACGTCCAATTAGAATCCAACTCCTGAGATGCTTGCAAGTAATACCTGCCATCGGTCCACAGGCAAGCATGCTCTTGAGTTATGATAGCGGTTCCTGCCGATCCAGTGAAGCCCGAAATGAAGGCTCTCCTCTTGTCGCAGTCCGCCAGATATTCGCTGTTATGTGCGTCATTAGAAGGCACAATATAGGCGCTTATGGGCTCCCCGCCGTACTTAGGGTTGCTCATCAACTCCCGCAAATGCTTGAGCAAATCTGTAGTCGATTTTGCCTTCGCCATCGTGGCTAGCAACTGCGTTCTCATTGAGGCGGTGCAGGACGTTTTAAACGGAGCGTTTTTTTTTATCTAATCATGAGTGGTTAATTGTCGTCCCTATTTTTTTAATATACCTTATGTGATACCTATCGTAAAACCGCTGTTTAGTGCTGACGTATTGGATTTTGACATTTCTATTTTCGCTAGTTCATATAGGTTGCATTCAGCGGTAGAACCGCTAATATAACTAGCAGATCTGAAAAACAAAATGAAAATTCACCGGCATTTAGAATTACCCGCATCTATTTGATTCAACACATTTTCAATCTCGTTTGTTTAAAAAATACTCGGCTTTTTACATTACTATAATGACTAATATTAGTGTAAAGTGTAAGTACAGTCAGCTGAATGCAATTGTGCAACCTTAGGTTTGTTCGTTGGTGTTACACCAATTATGCTAGTGCATATTTTATCTTTGTCAAGGTGCGTAAAGAGTGAATCTTCCATCCTGTTTTAAACACAAGTTAGTGTAGAAAATGTAGCACCAACGAACATATCCCTTGGTTGGCTGACACAATAAACAGCTGACCTCATTTAAATTCAAAGGGTGAAAATTAAATCCACTTCGAATTTTAAAATATTAATTATAATATTTATAAGATTTGTTGCGGTTTGATTAAATACTTCTAATAGTACGGTGGGTACTAGAAATTTACATTTATGATAAATAATTTTAGGAATAAGAATGAAAATTGCTCAATTTTGAGTTTTGAACAATTGGTGGGATGATATATAGGTATATATATAAAAAAAACAAGGAATAAAACACGTATTGAATAAATTTATATTATTAAATTGTCTATATAAAAAAAAATTAAAAGTAATAATAATGATCGTAAGATTTATTAAATAACGTAGAAACTGGAATGAATGATGTTCATTTACTACGCTCTTGTGTATTTTCCCCAGATGTGCAGCATGAAAACTGAAGCGATGAATAGCAGTGACATCACTAAAACTGGTACTGGTCCTCTGCAAAAGGTGCAAAAACAAATAAAAATTATTTGGTAATACCAATGTTGTAATAAATATTAAATTTATCACAATATCATCACCAACAATTTTGCTTTATATATTTTTATTAGCAGCAGAATATGAAATGTTATTATTAAGATGCGAAAGGTATTCAATTATTCAGTTTGAGTCTATTTTTAAGACTTAAGTTATTTTTAGGAAACTATTAGAAAATTTTAAGATTTTCTAATTTATTCACATTTACTAATTCAACTTTTCAAACACAATTTTAGATGTTTGAATAACTTTACAAGTTTTCAGTATGTTGCAGTTATTGATTATGGCTTTAATTTTTCTACTATGACAACTAGAATATGTTTAAAAACAATTAATAATTTTACAATGATAAAGGTGAAAGTATCTACCTAAAACTGTTGCATATGCAATCTAATTATACAACATAATAAATTTGCTCAACTAAGCCAATTTTGTCTTTTATACTTCTTAACCCTTTCACCGCTCAAGACGAATACACTGACAAATGCCAAATTGCAATTGCGATTCTCAAACTAGTGAAAGAGTTAAATAAAATCATTCAATAGCTAATAATTGTACAATATGAAATACTGCATAAACTCATATATTCATATAAATTTATCAGTTTCTATACAGATGCTAATAATATAAACTTACACTTTAATGCCTGGTGAATCGTCTGTGTAAAACTTCCACATACCACCCGAACTGGCACCTGTATTCCTCGATCTAGCTGCCGTTGTTGTGGCTGTCTTCCTCTGTTTCACTGTAGTGCCACCTCCGGATCGAGGGGCCACAGCTTTTGACGGAGATCTAGTCGAAGATCCGACAGAGGTTGCGCTTGGTGAAGCAGGCTGTAAAAAAGTTTTGCCTGCGCGTAAACCTAAGAATACCACCTTCATAGTTTCTATTATCTTACCATAATGGAAGATTATGATTATTAATTGATAATAACTACGAACTGTGCGCTACGATACTCAACCTATATTTGAATCGGTTACAAGCAAATCTTGCCACCTTTCATAAATTGACGTTTACGTTTTGTACACGTTGGCGCACGTCACAATTTATAAATTACACGTGACAGCAGAGCCGACAACATGCAAATATGAACATTTTGAATATCATTATAACAATTATTAATATAATATAAGAATTTATTATACTAGTCCAGACTCTTAATATAAAATGTATCACATTTTAGTTAATAATAATTTTTAAAATAAGAAGTTGTAGGTTCGCCATCTATTGACCATAATGTAAACAGTAGCCCCGCGTAAGTTTAAATTGATTAAAGAATTTTTTTTATTATATTCGTATTGATTTAATATTTATAGTTATCTAAATTTAACGCATTTGCAATGTCATTTTTGGTCTATATTTTGATGATCTGATCTATATTTGAAAAATTGAGAGGGAAATCTTGTATAAACCATAGAACAAACATAATACTAGTTTTTGTAATTAATGCAAATACGTGACGGTATTAGCACGAATTTGTCGGCTTCTACGATATGAAATATAATTATATGCTCTCTTAGCTAAGCCAAGCTAAACTATAGCTAAACTTTATACACTTATATATAATTTCATGTAACATTTCATGGAATGTATACTCTGTTCACTTATAATTCGCACCGTTTCTCCAATTCCTAAAAAATATAGTTTTTCCCTGAAAACCTTTGATGTGAATGTGACTAGGTGAAGTTAATTTATTGATAAGCACATGTAGAATTATCCCTAATAGAATAATTGCAAAGAATAAAAACAAAAATATTAATTTTGAAATATTTCTATAATAATTTGTATAATACTTACCATTAGTATAGAATTATTCTAAAAGAATATAAAGTCATATGTATCTAAAATTGATTAAACATTAATTGATAATCATATTAATTAATGTCTAGGTAAGAGGTAAAATAACTTTCAAATAAAATATATTCATATTTTACAGCCCTACACATTAATTAATATTTATGTGGTTTTTGTAGATGGATTCTAAGAATATCTTCTTGATTTATGTAAGGGCTTCCCAGTGAACCAAATTCAAATTTCCCGCAATTATTTTTAGCAACTTCAACATTAAAGCATGAAATTACCTACGATTTTGAATTAGATTAATAGTTATTTGAATACCTTTAAGTTGAAGTTACTAAATATAATTGCGGGAAATTTGAATTTGGTTTACTGGGTTGTTTCTTTCGTTGGATATTCTTTACAATTTCCCTCTTATATTTTTTTACTACATTTTTTCAACAAATTTATTTTAATGTAAAACAGAGAAATAAATACATTACACTTATTTCACGCTTTATGTTTCTATTTTGTTTTACATGAAATTCATTAAATTAATGCGTGTTTTAATTTCTCAGAAATTAACTTAATTGAAACTGTTGGAAAAGTTGTTGATTCGGTTATTTTTAAAATAAAGGATGATCGTACCAAATACAATTAAACAGAGTGTACATATTTCGCTAATGTCATCCTTCCTGGTAAATGTTAGGAACCCCCTCCTACTAACGTGCCCATTCTATATTCCATGATGTAAACAATAACTTAACCTCTTATATCGTTTCGTATCGGATAACTATCGAAATGCAATTAAAGCAAACGATTTTAAGAAAATTTGTGTGATTTTCTACGTAATACACGACAGAAACGAGTTTTTAATCGAGTGACTAGCATTTCCTAATCGGTGCGAAAGAATCGAATGACAAGAGAGAGAAAATATGGACAGCAGACAAGTAACAAATTGAAGCTGACAAGTGACATTTTGACATATGATAGTTATGACTGACACTTGCTAAAAATAGGTCGAACTCGACGAGGATGTATTTCTTAGCGAAATTTTGTCGGATATGTATTTCCTCGAACGAGAATTTACGTGATATAAACAGTTGTGACTATGATTCGATTAAAATCAGTGAAAAACTGAAGGCCCTCGCAAAAATGGTAAGTGCATTTGTTGTTGTACACCCATCGTCTGACATTCATTTATAAATGTATTGATTTTCGGGCAAATTGAAATTTGTAGGACTTGAAAGAAATGGTTTTAAAAACAAGCGTGTTTGATATGATAGTACAATGCTAAATTCAAAGATAATCGCGGCGATTGATGTTGAGTTTCGAGCAATAATTATTCTTGTCCTCAATTTATAGGTTAGGAAATCGTTACAGAATTGACATTTTCGCTAGTGCTATTTGTTTTGTTAGTGATATACAGGGTGATGATTACTTTCTTATGAGGGACATAGAGTTTGTTAATAAATACAGGTAATATTTATTGTATATTGTATTTACAGGTTGTCAATTTTGAAGAATAGGATTCTTTAGAGTCCTTTTTTTAAATTAGTGTTTGTATAATACATATATAGTCATATAAATGTATTATTTCAGTAATCAGGTTTACTTTAATTGTAATTTTTATAATTATGAAAAAAAAATCCACACATGTATGTAAAAAAAAAGTATTCCACAAAAAAAGGCGCTTGACAAAATTTAATTAACTTAAGTCAGAATTTTCAATTTTGTTTTCATTCTTTATTATTTTAATCCATTTACAAAAATTCAAAACAAACTGCGAGTGTGCATTTCTTACACCATTTTAGCGTTTTCACCTTTAGTCAATAATTGTTTATACCGCTAAAATAATGCCGTACACTGCATTTTCATTTCACACTGTTTGTTTGTGGTTTAAGGTGAAAAACATTAGCAATATTTATGACATGATTTAACAATGACAATTGAATGAAATTCTGATTTCAAATTTTGTTTTCAAGTTTAATTAATTTTGAATTGCAAACAATCTATTTATATGAGGATTTGGTCTAAAGTAATATACAGGATGATGTGGCATTTATCTGTGGATGGTCTCTTATGGGTTTAATCTATCCACTTAATTGAAATGTGTTTTAAATAAAAGTGTTTCAGGATTAAATACTTTCCACAAAATTATTTATGAATAATTTTCAGTTTAGCCTGTGCGTTATACAACTTTGTTATTACAAATAAAACACCCTATATATTATTGCATTTTTGAATTCCTTAATGCAAAATAAAGCAGATTTGATTTACATACCCTACACTAAAACCGAAAGGTTTCAGAGATATTCGACTTTCTAGAAAAAAGAATGCGTTTACAAGGTTCATTTCAAAATTCAATACCGTCCCCAGTAAATCAAATTCAAATTTTCCGCAATTATAAAGGTATTCAAATAACTACCCAGTAAACCAAATTCAAATTTTCCGCAATTATTTTTAGTAATTTCGACTTTAAGGCATGAAATTACCTACGATTTTGTATTAGATTAATAGTTATTTGAATACCTTTAAGTTGAGTTACTTAATATAATTGCGGGAAATTTGAATTTGGTTTACTGGGTAAATCTAATACAAAATCGTAGGTAATTTCATGCTTTAATGTTGAAGTTACTAAAAATAATTGCGGGAAATTTGAATTTGGTTCACTGGGCCTTTATTTATAACAATTTTGCGATAATTTTGTTTGTGTTTCTGAAGTAAAAATAAAGTTAGGTATCTTATTTAAACGGGTGAAACTATTTTTTTAAATTGAACACCCATGTTTTTAAGTCACAAGATACAGAGTTAAATTCTTTTTCGATCCTTCGATCGTGTAGCTAAAGTTAATATTTTTGAGTAATTTTGAATAATGTGTTATTTAGTACAAGAATTGTTGTTTGCTTTGATACCAAACTCCTCATATATGAGCTCAAACTTACACAATAATAAGGCATGTATATAGATAAACAACCTCAACAAACGCATGGAAATTGAAGTTTATAAACTAGCCAATATATCTTGAATAACTTACAAACCAATTAATATGTTTATAAAATAGCTAAAATATCTGGCTATTTTATTAAAAAGTGAATTTTCGCATAAATAAACCACTGATTGGTTATTCTGTAAACCAGCTGGATAGTATAAAAACTAGTTTACGCTTTAGCCCTAACATATACAGTGTGTTAAGAAAGGTTGTCGGATATTTTACCCAGTTAGTACTGGTGGAAATAAACAAAGAAGTCTTAGTTCAACTGGGTCGGCAATTCAACTGTTTTTGACATATAGCGATTGCATATTTTAAAATAAAAAAAAAAAATTTTTCGGTTTTGAGAATAGTTCCTTTTGTCAAACAATGATTGTGACTTAAAATTAGTTTGTCAGACTCTGTCATCAGATTATTTATCATTTGCGTCAATTTTTTTTTTCTCAAATTTATGCATAAGTCCACAATGCAGAAATGCCCGATATGGCATTTTATGTACGTCGTGCGAATCGTAATGCCACTGAGCACGGCGTATGTATGCCGAATAATTTCCAAATCGGGTTGTTACCGAGTGATAAGATTTTTCTTCAAGACTTCATATACGGCTGTCCGAAACCTGGTTCATTTAAAATTAATGGTGGTTCTGGTAGACCTAGATCAGTTTCTTCTCCCGCAGTAGAATTAGATATTTTGAGACGGGTAGAAGACAACCCAAATTATTAGCACCCGCAGACTTGCCGTCAGAACTGAACGTCAGTTATGCTCTTATTTGGAGAATTCTGCGGGAACAGCAGCTCTATCCTCTACCACATTCAACGGTGCAAGTTCTTGCGCCTTCGATTATGATGCACGTAGGGTTTTTTTGTCATTGGGTTTTTTACGAAAGCTTGCCAGAAACTCCTAATTTTGCGACTCAGATTTTATTTAGTGACGAGGCTGGGTTTGCAAGAGAGCGGAATTTCGATTTTGTCATAACAATCACGTCTTGGCAGAATGAAATCCCCAGCTGTTGTGAACTTCATCACCAAAACCGTTTTCGCTACAATGTTGGCTTGCTATTTTTTGGAGACTGTTTAATTGGTCCAGTATTTCTCCTAATCGTTTTAACGGACAAGTATACTTGGATTTTTTAACACATGAATTACCCGTTTTGTTGGAAGACGTGCACTTTTTTAACAGATTAAATATGTGGTTTATGCACTATGGAGCTCCTGCGCATTTTTTCCATCGTAGTTAGAAATTGTCTCTAAATTCAAGATTACAACGAGAGATGGATAGTACGGTGGTGGCCAACTGCTATGGCCTCCTAGGTCCCCTGACCTGACACCTCTAGAGTTCTATGGTTGGGATCTAAAACAATTAGTGTACGTCACGATCTGTAAACAATTTGGAAGAACTCAGGCCAAGAATCGTAAATTGTTGCGAGGGAATTCTGAGGACCTCCAGGATTTTCGAAAGATTGCGTCGATCTTTCATAAGAAGGTGGAAGCGTGCTTAGGAATGAACGGTGGACATGTAGAACAATTTCTTTAGTTTTACTTTAAATAAACATTTGTTTAATTTACATTGCGATCAGAATTTTTTTTGAAATTTTTATCCTACTAAACAATATGCAATCGACTATATGTCAAAACAGTTGAATTGCGGACCCATGTTGACTAAGACTTTTTTTGTTTATTTCATCAGTTACTACAATGGGTAAAATATGCCGATCCAATCCTTTTTTTCAACTCACTGTATTATATTCTATATTATAATTATAATATATCTAATTTTCTTCCTCAGCCTTCGGATGTGGACAACTGGTCGGCTTTCATCTGTATGAAATGCATCCGCAAAGCTTGAGGGTGTCGTACGAGTTCGACAAGATGTGCAAGAAATCATCGATAATCCTCCACCAGTACCTGACCGAATTATTTAGCTGCACCGAATCTAACTATACGGAAAATTTCGTCAACGCTGAACTGAAAATACAAATCGAGAAACTGCCACAGCAGACGCAGAAACGAAAATATATCAAAAGAGAGCGAAGATGTTCGCTATTGAAAGATCTGTTAATGAAAATTAGGAACGATCGCAGGAGTTTCGAGATAAGACCGCCGGTGAAGCCCCGAAAAGTGCGTACGTTAAAAACGTTGAAGAACCCCAATTCAGGGGGCGGTTTGAAGTCGTTAGTGCAGTTCACGCGGTGGTATAATTATGGTTATAAGATCGACAAGGACAGATTAGAAAATGTTAAATTCGAACGAACTCCTTTGGACAACAGACTCACGGATTTCGTTAGTAGTTACTTTAATTTGAGTTTAAATACGTTTCATCAGAAAATCGCCTGCGTTCTTGAGGAAACTGAGGAATGGTTCGACGATTATGATGACGCTAGAGGAGATGATAAAGCCGTGTAAGGAGGAAGTGTTAAAACCGGTGAAATTCGAGGAGGTGATTGTCGAGCCGGATATAAATATTAAAAAAGAAATAATTACCGAGGATATCAACGATGAAAACATGGAATTCGAGGTCAGTTATCCTTGCACTTCCACCGAATCGCAAATTAAATTAGAACAAATTATAATCAAAGCCGAGCCAGGGGAGAACACGATATCTTCAATCATGCCGTCTAGGAGTAATGCTGAAATATATCCGACGTTGTGTGAATCTTTGGGTAGGCAGAATCAGTCGTCGTTAAATCTGTTAGAGGAGTTCACGGAGAACAATTTCAATCGTCAGAGTAAATTTGGTGGTGGGTGTGTCATGCCAAGAACTAGAAAGGGGAAATATCAACTGATAAACCCGCAATTAAAAGCAGTTTCTGCAGCAAGATTTTAAGTGTTCCGTTTGTAATAGGCGGTTTAAAAGTCAAGGTTACTTACAGGCTCATTGTAGTAAAATGAAGCATAAATAGTAAATATTTGTTTTTTGTTTTAAATTAATTTAAAGCAGGAGTAGGTTATTTATTTATTTATTAAGATAAATAACCTGCCGATATATATAAAGAAATAATATAATCAAATAAGTGTTTATTCATAATAAAAATAAACAGATATTGTACAAATATGTCTATGAATAATTGCATATTATATACAGGGTAGTTCACATCATTTGAATCACTTATCTTTTTCTTGCAAGTTAATTTAATACGAAAGATAAAAATCTGGAACAAAATCGCATCTAGAATCAAAAGGATCATCAGATAAAAGATATTCACATGTTATCTCCAAAAGCTTGTTAAATATGCAATATTATCAAAGAAAATGCAATTATTTATGTTAAAAAAAAAACAAAAAAGAAAAAAAAGTTGAATTTAGAAAATTTCTCATAAAAATTATTTTTTGTTTCGTTTGAAAGTTGAAAATCTTCCTGAATGAATTATCAAGTGAGGGTTTGATAAAACGCGAGAAAAAGATGATAAATCAATAATCTGAAACACCTTGTATATATATTTGCCGATTCTACCTACTTGGAATTTATAAATGTATATAGACTGATTTTTAAAATAAAATCTATTATAAGCAACACAAATATATTTGTGCAAAGCACAACAATTCTTTTTAAAAGTTATGTTCTTATCTAACCGTAAAATAATGTTAAATTGCATTTGTTACATTGCGAAATGTTGAGGAATTTTTATTAGATAAAATGGTGACATCCTATGTTCATACTGAAAATATGTATGTCCTCTTTCATACTGTGTATATATTAATGAATGTTATTATGATAAGTTTAATAAATAAAGTTTTTTTTTTGTTTTATAGAATATATTATGGGAGTTTTTTTATTTTATATTAATAAATAATTAAAAAGAAAGTATGAGTTTCGTTTAGGCCACCAGTTGTTTGTCTTTCCAAAATGTGCACTTTATTACTGTGAAATAAATTGGATAAACTAAAATTAATCCTTCGAATTTTTATTTTTACAGATCTGAAGCAGATTTCTGTAATCTGGAATTAGGCTGCTGAAGTATAGATGTCGCCACTTATTTTGTAAACAAGCAAATTTATTAAATTACTTCTTTTTTCCTGAAAGACGTGTTTTATTTCATAAAAATATAATAAATACGATAGAATAAATTCATTTTTTATGCTGTTTTCATGGTTTAGAAAATATTCTGAAAAAGTGAAGCAGATTTCTGTTATGTATAATAGTGTCTAGCATAAAATACTTGTCCAGTGATCTATAATTGATATAGTCATTGTACGTGTCTGAAAATATATATTATATTGCATGATCGCACAATAAATATAGTAGAGTTGATATAATTGCTCTATAAATTTGAATTTATTATTATTATTCAGAAAAAAATACAATTTCAAGAGATAAACGATTTTCATAACGGAAATTGAGCTATCGTGATATAGATGTCGCTGATCGTAAAACATTTCCGATAGATATATGAATCTCTAAATATAATAATTTTATTAATTCATTATTTAAAGGCAATATGTACGGTAGAATTTAACCTGACATCCTATGTTCATAGTGAAAATATGTATGTCCTCTTTCATACTGTGTATATATTAATGAATGTTATTATGATAAGTTTAATAAATAAAGTTTTTTTTTTGTTTTATAGAATATATTATTGGGAGTTTTAATTTTATTATTAATAAATAATTAAAAAGAAAGTATGAGTTTCGTTTAGGCCACCAGTTGTTTGTCTTTCCAAAATGTGCACTTTATTACTGTGAAATAAATTGGATAAACAAAATTAATCCTGAATTTTTATTTTTACAAATTGAAGCAGATTTCTGTAACCTGGAATTAGGCTGCTGAAGTATAGATGTCGCCACTTATTTGTAAACAAGAAAATTTATTAAATTACTTCTTTTTTTCCTGAAAGAAGTGATTTATTTTCATAAAAATATAATAAATAGGATAGAATAAATTAACTTTTATGTTGTTTTCATGGTTTAGAAAATATTCTGAAAAAGTGAAGCAGATTTCTGTTATGTATAATAGTGTCTAGCATAAAATACTTGTCCAGTGATTATATATTGTATATAGTCACTGTACTTGTCTGAAATATATATTATATTGCATGATCGCACAATAAATATAGTAGAGGTGATATAATTGCTCTATAAATTTGAATTTATTATTATTATTCAGAAAAAAATACAATTTCAAGAGATAAACGATTTTCATATCGGAAATTGAGCTATCGAGATATAGATGTCGCTGAGCGTGAAACATTTCCGATAGATATATGAATTCCTAAATATAATAATTTATTAATTCATTATTTGAAGTTAATTCATTATTTGAAGGCAATATGTACGGTAGAGTTTAACCGGGGAACCGTTTTGGATCGCAGATCCGATCCATAGTCCAATTTTTCTATTGCAAAATCACCCGATATCACCCGAATCGAATCGTTCATCTGTCAACGATCGTACACGATTGAATAAAAATAAATACTTGTGGGAAAAGTGAAGTCGGTCTCTGAGAAAAATACCTGAAACATTTTTTTTTAAGAAACGATGGAGATCGCTAACCCAGTTGGGGCGAATTCGGGCGCCCCCCGAGCCAACAGGGTGATGCTAGAAGGCGTTGGCGCGCGAGTAATACGCGGTCCAGATTGGAAATGGGGTAAACAGGTTAGTTTCTGAAAGATTTTTTTTTGAATTATCACATAAATCGACGTGAAAATCTTCCAGGACGGCGGAGAGGGCCACGTGGGGACTGTCAGGAATTTCGAGTCCCCCGATGAAGTGGTCGTTGTCTGGGACAATGGCACGGCAGCGAATTATCGATGCTCTGGCCAGTATGATTTGAGAATCTTCGACAGCGCTCCGACAGGTATTAAACACGATGGGACTATGTGTGATACCTGTCGGCAACAGCCCATCTTTGGCATTCGCTGGAAATGTGCCGAGTGTGGGAATTACGATCTGTGTTCTGTTTGTTATCATGGGGATAAGCATCACCTAGGCATCGGTTCTACCGCATTACTACTCCGGGGAGTGAGAGAGTGTTCTTGGAAACACGTCAGGAAAAGTAAGAAGATTGCCGTTCGTGGAATATTTCCTGGTGCTCGGGTTGTACGTGGTGTTGACTGGCAGTGGGAGGATCAAGACGGTGGTATGTAATGTTGTGTTATTGTACTATACAGGGTGGCTGCTAATTAATATGAAAGTAACTCATGGTTCAGCTGTGTATAACAGTGTCAAATTTTTAAATTTATCATATGTAGGTTATGTCAAACAATTGTCAAAATTTGAAATAAGAAGTACATTGTTTTCAGCTTAGAAAGTTATAATGTAAAATAATAAAAACAAGAGCAAGTAAAATGAAAAAAATAAATAATGAAAATAAGTAAAATACCAAAGAGAAAACCTGTTGACACTGCAAATAACAGTTATTTGTAATATTGATAATTGAGTCGCCTAAAAGCCAAAACCGACTAACTCGACATTTGATCAATTGGAAAAATGGCAATAAAACAGAATAAAGCTTGTGTAGATATTACAGTCCAACATTTGGTTACTGAATGATGTGTTTGTAAATTTATTAAGGTTTTGTTGTTTTATTATATTATATACTATATATAAGTACTATAAGATAGCATAAAATGACATATGTACATATGAAATGGATTTAGTCGCTTTTGCTTTTAGGCGACACAATTATAAAAGTAAAATGACACATTAAAGTTAGACAGCTTTATAGATGTTACTCACTTTATATGTATATCCTTCATTTGATCTTGAATGCCACAGGATTTAAAAACTTTAAAATTTCGTATTTTGATAGCACATCACAAAATGACAACTGCGACCAACAGACACATAAAATGTTACTAAATATCTGCCGTATTCGTTAATGCTTGAATAGGAATAAGAAATTAGTAATTTTGTTAATCCAGAGCAGCCAACATGATATTTGAGTTGCATATTTTTATACTATTCTAATTCTTGATATAAAATAAAGGCTCTGTATATATTTATCTGAAATTTCTATCTAACGAGTTGGTTAAATGAGGGAAAATGCGTCCATTGCACAGATAAGTTTAAATTTAACGCATTCCGAGTATTTCCGAAGATATACGAAAAAAGACGAAATCACGATTTCTCTGTTTTTGAACTTGCATACATGAAAAATTGCAGTTAAAACAACTTGCTGAATATAGAGGAGGGGTCTATAAATTACAACAGAAGTATTGACCACTAATCACAAATTAAATAGTCATATGCATGTCGTAGAGCTGGAGAGGATGCAGTTGTAGATTCGATTATAGACATGTTTTACATTTTAGAAAAATACAAAACAGAAAAGGAAATAGCGTTACGTAAAAGAAAAAGATACAGTTATTGAAACGATTAGCTCGAATATAATAAGTAATCTTGTATTGAATATAGTGCTATATTTATCAATAGTTACTTAATACTTTGTTTAAATTCAATTTACAGACCTACATTTTTTTTGTCACTTCCTAATGAATAAGCTTCCTAGTTTATTAAAAAATCTAATTGGAGTCTAGTTGAATCTAGTCGGTTACTTTGTGTATAGGAAAAGTCAAGATTACGAGTTGGATAGTTATGATTACTTCCATGCATCAAACTTATGCTCATTTTTAACAAAGTATGTCCTATGATGGACGCATAAATGTATAGTGCATACCCTAATAGCTAAATTTAAATTTCCCGCAATTATTCTTAGTAACTTCAACGTTGATACATAAAATTCCCCACCATTTTGTACTACATTAATAGTTATTTTAAAGCCTTTACGCTGAATTCACTAAAAATTGTGGTGGGAAATTTAAATTTGACTATTAGGGTATATTGCCATTATTTTATGTAGTTTGATTGTATGTTGAAATCCATTGAATGTGGTTAGTGAAAGTGTATATACAGGAAACGTCTTTGCATTCATAAAAAGTATTTATTATATTTTAAGACAACATGTTTCGGATATGGCACGTCATCTTCAGGTCTTCTACAAGTGAAATATAATAAAATAGAAATGAAGTAATCATATGTAATTATTACTATTATAGAAATGTTTTGAAAATATTAAAAAAATACATTTAACGTTAAATGTGAAATAGCGTTCTGGGTAGACAAGTTGAAAACGGATAAAATGATGTTAAGTAATACTGAATATAATCAAAACAAGTAAAATGATGATGAAATAAAATTAATCAGATTAATGATTAATACCCAGTGAACAAATTCAAATTTCCCACAATTATTTTTAGTAACTTCAACATTAAAGCATGAAATTACCTACGATTTTGTATTAGAATAATAGTTATTTGAATACCTTTTACTTGAAGTTACTGAAGTTACTAAAATAGTTGCGGGAAATTTGAATTTGGTTTACTGGGTACTTACAAAAAACGTCAAAATCGAAATTTCAAAATTAAAAAGCAAAAGGCAAAAATTCTAAAGTAAACATCGTAAATAAAGGTCAGAACTAAGGAAGGCATCGGCATTATTTTATGTGCCTTAAAAAGCCTTTTACACGTTTCTAGATATTTTAATTTAACTATAGCTCTTGTACCTCGCTTTTGGATACAGAAAATAATTTACATGTCACTGCTAGATCTCCAGAAAATAAGTGGGAATGTAACTATTGATTCGAAATTTGCAAAGTATATGAGTTTTAGTGACATATCATACATACACACAGGCGATATATTTAAATTCACTTATTCTATTAACACAATTACGGTATTTAAAATCTATTAAAAATGCTTATTAATTAAATCACTTAACCACTAATGTCTTTATTTATGTAAACGATTTATTTGCACCGATATTTATATTACACGTACTAATTCACTTCGCGATCCGCACTATCCAATTCGTATCGACTGACTGGCTCCTGGCCAATCCGACGCGTTATTTACACCTGGCGCGAAACTTCCAGATGGTTCGGGATCCTTCTAGAACGTCCTTCTAGATTTCCGGAGAATATTCACGAATCTTCGACCCGGTACTGCCCTCTGTCATTCCTTGTAGGTAGTTCTTTCTTCCGCTATGCTAGCGCCATCTAGGGACGCCTATCGGAACCGCCAGTTTAACAAGCGCTCATTACAATACGATTGTCTCAATTTAGATGAATACCCAAAAAAAATGTGGCACATATTTCTTACTGTCGTATTGGCGTCGATGAAGTCGTAAATTATTTGGTGTATCTATCCTTTGTTGTTCGGTTCTAAAAAAATATTACATTTAATAACAGTTTATTTTGAGTAAAGCAGTCATAAGCCCTACTGAAGAAACTCGGGGTTTTATCTAAAAGGCCACCAAAATTGTTGTTAGATATTAGAAAATTTGTGTCATCACCATAACTAGTAATCTGACAATTTTACTATTTCCAGAATGTCATTTATGAAAATTATGAAAAGGACAGGTCCAGTTACACTAACTTGGGGTATCCTTACATTATTTATTTTTATGTCAGATTTGGTAGTGGGTTAGACCAAGGATCTGTTTCACTGTGACCGGTTTCAGATCTATTAATTGTGATCCTTTTTTTCCTAGAAGACGCTCTCTAATTTTGTTGTGACTAACATAAAGCTGGTTTAAATTTCACATTACGGAAGAATGTGCCCTGTTAAATATTCCAATCTTTAAAACTATTTACAAAATACAGCGATAATTGCATTGTTACAGGAAACGGTAGACGTGGCAAGGTGCAGGAGGTACAGGATTGGTCGGCGGCCAGTCCGCGTTCCGCCGCTTACATCGTGTGGGACAACGGTTCGAAAAACTTATATCGCGTCGGTTTCGAAGGCATGGCCGATCTGAAAGTGGTGAACGACGCGAAAGGACAAACGGTGTATCGCGATCACTTACCGTGTCTGGGCGATCAAGGGGCCGGCAGATCCGGACCTCCCGACTTGAAGATCGGCGATCAAGTGAACGTCGATCTAGAATTGGAGATCGTGCAATCGTTACAACACGGCCACGGCGGTTGGACTGACGGGATGTACGAATGCTTGAGCAGCACCGGGACGGTGGTCGGGATAGACGAAGATCACGATATAGTTGTGGCTTACAATAGCGGAAACCGTTGGACTTTCAATCCGGCGGTTTTGACTAAGATCGCAGCGCCACCTGTCGGCGAGGGTTTCAACGAGACTCCTCAACAACAATTTGCTGTAGGCGATGTTGTGCAGATTTGTTCCGACTTGGAACGGATAAAGATGCTGCAACGTGGACATGGGGAGTGGGCTGATGGAATGACACCTGTAAGTTATTATGGGGTGTTCAATGCATCAATTTAATGGCGATTTTCTAAGGGCATTCCGAATTAATCAATAAGTAGACACTTACGGCTATCTATTAAATGTTCCTACTCTAATTAAATAATTTCCCTATGAACAGAAATTGTAAATGACGTTAATAATCATAAATTTGATTAAAAAAAAAATGTTAATTACGATTACGCAGGAAAAATAAAACCTTAGACAGAAGGTCCTGGTCGAAAGCAAAACCGGCATTAGACTCTAATATTTACAAAAGGAAAATTCAATTCCTGCAACAAACAAAAAGAAAAACAGTTCAGGAAGATAATCCTTAATACAACAAAAATCCACGTGGTTTCAAAAATTAATACAAACTAAATTAAACGTGGAGAAAACAAGTGAACTAAAAATAGAAAAACTTAATTACAAGCACAATGCTTCTATTCACCTTACCCGAGGTGATTAAAGATAATTACAAAACAGCAAAATATTAGAAAAACGAAAAATAACTCTTTAAACTTAAAAATATATCTTCCTGCACGTAAAATAATAAAAGATCTTATATCTAATTTGTGTACACAATAATATACAACAGCAATTATTATTTAATGAGTTCCTAGATGGACGATAAAATATACAAATTAAACGAACAAATCTTTACATAAAGAGTATTGTAAAATGGGAGCAATGTAATAAAAATTTACATGTACTTACTTCTCGGCATCAATCTAGAAACTGAGTGCCTCTAAGGGATAACAGTCGTATACATATATCAAAACCTGCGTGTACTCGCAACGCACAAACGCAAAGAAAATATCTAGAATATAAACTACATATACAATACTGGTGAACGCAATATGTACAATTGAATGAAATTAATTTAAACAACTGAACAATTAAATACTTAAATAAAACAATCAATTCTATAACAAAATCTTGTCAAAATAAAATATTAAAATTGTGGAAACTCTTTCGTGACATTGATAAAGATAAATAGGTATGAACAAGAATACGATTTTGAATTTTCGAAATCCGGGGTGTCAGACCACAGCAGTATGTTGCCTCGTTGTTTTTTGTCAAATTCTCAGCCAAAAAATTACTTTTTTCAAGGTTTGTTCAATAAAAGTTTCGCCGTTGAAGGGTTAAGTTCCCTCAAACGTAAATTTACTGGTAATGTACGTGAAATAACGCACGCCGCATCTGCCGAAATAGATGAATACGGGTTCGCCGACCTAGCCACCATTTATTAATAAGGTAATAACAGTACATCCTTTAACTCCATACTCTACCCAATGGTACTACATGGCAGTGTTGCCAACTCGTGGGAAATTTCCCGATTCGTAGGAAGTCGAAGGAAAAAACGGAAATAGCATGGTATTCGCGGGAATTTTTTTTTTTCTTAGCAACTTAGTGATATCCTAAAATAAGACGTATTTACCAGGTACAAATACACAAGCTATGCTTTTCCGAAGTCCCAAATACGCTCAAGGTCGCACAGTTGCTCCCAACCACGTCATCAGCATGTGTTCACGTTATTCTATGACGTTTTCATTGAAAATTAAGATTCAAATTGTGATTTAAAACATTTTGAATGTATACTCCATTTACATGTGGATTTATTATTTATATTTGTACATTTCTATTTATTTGGCAATGCGTAAAAAGTTTTATTACTTCAATAGAATGGTGCGACTATAACAGCTCACTAGTTTATTTTATTGGTAGGAATGGATCCCAACCGCGTCATCACGAGATGCGCAAGATCCTTGTCTTGTATATTGGTGCCATGGTTTTGCGCATTCGTGGGGAATTTTGTTAAAAAAAGGGAAATTTTGATACTTTTCGTGGGAAATTCTATGCTTAAAGGTTGGGAACACTGCTACATGGGGTTACCTACTTTAATTATCGCATTGTTCCTAACCTGTCAGTTGTCACTATATTCTAATTAACTATTACCTGATTATTACCCTGGTCGCTGGAATGGTTGGATGCTCTAATTTTATTACTCATTTCCCTAGCTTTTGTGGTAATCTACTGAATATGCGTTTTAAATTTTGTTTATCATTTAAAATAACCCCGAGACAGACGCGTATAGAACTTGAGTTTAAGGTGGGGGGGGGGGATAATGGAGATGATAGTTTATCAACAAATCGACCTCAAAAAGTTGTTTCTAATACTGTGCACCCTTTTTTAAATTTATATAAGTGATTTATGTTCACTGAATGTTAGTGATGTCATCACGATGTATGCTGATGATACTAGTAACGTCTAATGCTTGCTGAGCTTTTTTATTTATCAAAACTTCAGTGAGCCTTAATAAATGAATAATGAATTCTGATAAAACTAAGCTTATTTCATTTTTATTTTAACTAAAAAAAAAAAGGATGAGTGTTTGTCTTTAAATGCAAAATTTTGATTTACAAGTAAGTTTCGCTGGCTCATGGGGTGGAGAGTAATTACCCCTATTAGAGATATTTGACAAATTCTTTGCAATAAATTCTACCCTCCCCTAATTTAAATGTAGCTTTTTTTGCGTCAGTTTGCCAAAAAATACCGCCTCTAACTTATCCACATTAAAATTTGATTTATTATCTAAATCCCAGTTTGACATTAGCTGGATTTGCTCGCAAGGCTGTCTTTGGTTTCAAGATCATTTGTTGAAACTGATGACTAGACTCTAGTCAACATATTGAATAACACAAAATCGTCTGCATATCCCCGATGTAATCATTCACACAATGATCTCTTGCAAAGTAATTCCAATCGATCGATGCATTGAATGCCCCCTTAAAATCTAAATCCAAAATTTCCTCTTAATTTTCCCTTTTTTTTCTTTCCCAAAATGAAGACCCTGGGCAAAATCGGCCACGTCCAACAAATCTACAACGACCACGACTTAAAAGTGGAAGTCTGCAACACGACCTGGACTTACAATCCCCTAGCCGTCACCAAGGTCGCCAGCAAAGACGGCACGATGCACGGAACGACCAGCGGCGAACGTCTCAGCGCCCTCTTGAAGAAACTATTCGAGACTCACGTCTCGGGCGACGTCAACGAGGAATTGGTAAAGTCGGCGGCGAACGGGGATTCCCAAAAGTGCGAGGAGGTCTTGAAGCAGAGCAGTACGGCCGGCGCCGGTATCGGACCCGACGTTAACGGGGTTTTCGCCGGTCACACGGCCTTACAAGCGGCAAGCCAGAACGGGCATCTCGAGGTGATCACCGTGCTGTTGCGATTTCACGCGGACGTCGAGATCGAGGATAAAGACGGTGATAGGGCGGTTCATCATGCCGCCTTCGGGGACGAACCGGCGGTTATGCAACTGTTGGCGCACGCGGGCGCCGATTTGAACGCTAGGAATAAGCGCCGACAGACGGCGCTGCATATCGGAGTGAATAAAGGACATATCGGTGTGGTGAAGATGCTGTTGGATCTGGGTTGTCATCCGAGTTTGCAGGTGAGTGCTAATATAATATAATATAGATTTTATTGTTTGCAATTAGACCACTACAGAATGTGTCGATTTTGTAAATAATTATCTACAATGTACATTTGTCTTACAAGGGAACACCGGCGGGTGTCTTCCTCCGATTTCGATGAAACTTAACAGACCGAAAGAGTACCTTAAAATAAGAGACACGTATTTTTTTTTAACGGCGTATCCGCACGACTTTTGGGTACAGCCCCCTTCAAAGTTTGGACGATTTTTCAATTTTTGCAAATATTTCCTAAATTATAACAGATATTAAATTTTCTTCTTAACATAATTTGCAGCATATTGCATGGCCCTAAGGGTGGCGTCATCCGTATTCGCAAAAAATTAATAACGGGGGGACGGGGTACCCCGTAACCCCCATTTTTTTACATTTTTTTCTTTTTCTTATTCATCAAAAGAAGGCCGATTTTACATAGAATACGATGATATATAACAAGTTTAGAAAATTAATAATTGTAAAAATAGAAAAATAATAATAAAGCTTCAAAATTAATAAACTTGTCTATTGATATAAATCAAATGAACTATAAGTGAAATAAGTTTTTATCCTTAACATAATTTCCAGCATAATACATGGTCTTAAGGTAGATATCTTCATAAAAAGCTAATAACGGGGGACGGAGTACCCCATACCCCCGCATTATTTTAATAATAACTTTATTCATTATTCATCAAAAAAAGATCGCTTTTACATAGAAAACAATGGTAATAAATTTGGAGGATTAATAATAAAAATAATTGTAATAATAATAATTGTAATAATAATAATATAGTACATTAACAACAATTATTTGTTATCGTTACTCCGCTGCTCTCCTTACTTAAATATTTCTTAATTTAGAATTGTATCTACTCGACAAGCTATGGTCATTGCCCTATACCCATTGCCACTCATTAATAATTTTCTTGTGGAGTTCAACAATTAAAATTGCTGTTTTATAAACAAATCGACCTCAAAAAGATTTTTTTTGTAATAATGTGCACTCGGACATGAACTGGAGTGCCTCAGGGGTCTGTACTGGGACCAACCCTTTTTTAAATTTATATAAGTGATTTATGTTCACTGAATGTTAGTGATGTCATCACGATGTATGCTGATGATATCAGCATACTAGTAGTAACCTCTAATACCCTTGCTGAGCTTTTTTACTCATCAAAACTTCGATGAGCCTTAATAAATTAATAATCAATTCTGATTAAAACTAAGCTTATTTCATTTAATACATGTAGATACGGAATCAACGATCTCTAACTCTAGACAATAATTATACTTCTTTCACTGCCTCTGCAAGGGTTTTGGGAGTGCACATTGATGAATTGGTTAATTAGATTAATTAGTGTTGACGCGTTGTGTGGTGAACTGACGCGAATCTGCTATGCCCTTTGTTAATTTCAGAAGATGCTGCAGTTATGAGATTTTGAAAAGTTTTTCATATTCTACTAACAACAAATAATCAAAACATACTATTTTGAAACGCTGTCTTTAAATAAAATATAACGATATATCCAAAATTCATCAAAAAAAATATTTATAATTTACACCATTTATAATTTATATTTTTACATGTATCCTGAAAAAGCTCTTGAAATTAAAACGAAACGTCCTTGTTAATGTACATTTCTATATTTTTATGACCTAGAAACCAAGAAAAAGAAGAAATTAATATCCAATTCCTATTTTGTTTTGATTGTTACAAACTTTTATCAAGGTTTGTACAGGCTTTCTCTAAAGCTTGGCTCAACATTGTCATTCCAAACTTGTCATATGCTTTTACAGACAAGCTTATGCGAACCTTGCCATAGTAATCTTGTCATATACTTTTACAGACAAGCTTATGCGAACCTTGCCATAGTAACCTTGTCATATACTTTTACAGACAAGCTTAACCTGTAACCTTGCTTTTGATAAAACCTTGTCCTGTGTCAACTAGCAAGCTTGTCACATCCCTGCAGCAAGCTTGCACCTTTGCCATAACAAGTATGCTGACAAGTTTTTCCCTTGTCGGAACAACCTTTAAAAAGGCTTGCATAAACCTTAAATTGTTGTCTGGGCTATTCTCGGATCTCATATCGCATCATTTATTGCGGGTGGGGATGTACTTTCGCCACGAAAATATTTCTGCTTCAAAGACTAGACATAAGAACTTGTGACAGGATTTATACAAATCAAAATAGGTCATTTTACACAGATAACTTACGTTAGATTCTGAATTTGAAATAGTTACTGACCAAAATTTACCATCCATTAATGACATTATGATTATAGAATATTTTTCCATGAAAGCTAGATTTTAGGCATGATGTTCTTCTAAAAACAACACGGACTATAAACGTAATTCCAATCAAATACAATGTCACAATTGAAAATTTGACAAATTGATTGACAGCACAGACGAAAACAGAGATTGTGTAATTGACGAACGCCAAACCGCTTTTAATTTTTACATATTATATTATATTAATTTTTTATTGGCCCAAAACAGAATCTTTAATTTTCTATTGTGCGGAACAATTCTGAGCTTGGGCTAAAATTTTTGAAAAATATTAATTTTTTTCCTTTAAAAATACTAATTTTGTAAATAAAAAAAATCTGTAAATTTGTGGTAATTTGAAACTTCTTTTGGATAAAAAAAAGTTGTTTCCGACCCTATTGGGAAAAAATACTAATCCACATGTATAAAATTAATTAAATATCCCAGTCAAAGAGTAAAGGTCGTTTTATTGGTATTTTTTCTTTAGATCTAATCTCAAACGATTTCTTATCTTAAAAAAAAATCTATCTAATACTCTTCCCAACGCATGACGTCACTCACTAAATATCAGGTTTAGTTGAACTTTTCAGCTAATCGTGATTAAATGAAGGACCTGTATATTATTAGTAAATACAATTCGCACATAGGAATATTTAGTGTATTACTTGTTTGTTTTGTAGATTACATTATGCTTTGTAGTTACTACATATGTTTTTTTTTTTGATAAACAGTTCTTTTTAAATTAATCTGAAATCATTATTTTATTATTGATATTTCACTGTTTGAATAAGGTCACTTAGCTAGGAAACACACCATTTTTGAAGATGACTGTAAAATTACCCTCCTCTTTAGTTACGCTACTATTCAATAGATGGCGCTAGAAGTTTCTATAAGATATATTTTGAATATCTAATAAAATAATTCTATATTTATATTTATTTATTTGCATATTTTATTAAGTTAGTATTTTGTAGATTATTTATTATATTCGTTGGTTATGCTATTTATATTATTATTCCATCTACAAACTTACTAAATATATGTAACATATTCTTCTCTTCTTCCAAAATTGTTTGATTGACGCTTTCACGTCTCTAGATATTACTCGTGGACTAAACGTAGCAATACTAAGAAAAAAAAAAACAAAAAACGAAAATACTTGTGAGGAAGTTTGCGAAATATGTCCGGGACATAAATCATCTTTCCGTCAATCCATCATCGCGTCTTACTTCATTCCTCTGGCTCGCTCGTTCGTCCGTCCATGGTTTCGCGTTTTTTTTCTGGTGCGTCCACCGACGTCCCGCGCCCTGTCGGCGGTAGGCCGCGTGCGCGCGCGGCATAAATCTTCTCTATTCCCTAATCGAAGCTAAAAACTTCTTTCCGGATAATGAAATCGAGGCGTCCGTCGCAGTTAGGGACCGACGGATCAGCGGCGGCTGCGTTACGAGGCTCAGGGGCGCAGTAGCTGGATTGTGTTGGCTGGCTTTCGGTGTTTTTTTTTTTTGCTTCGGGGTGATTTTTTTCGTTCCGCCGGTCTTGTCGGTGTTGTAAATGGCACTATGAGGCGGTTGGTTTTTGCCCGAGAGGAGATATGATAGGCCATGTTTTATTTTTGTCGTATCTGTTTATCGTTTGGAAGTGAAAATATATCGTGGTCATTTTTCGTTGTTTATTTTTTTTTTGTTGTAACTCATTATTTTTATGTAATAATTTCCTACACATTATAATCCAGATCTATACTATATATTTTTGCGAAATATCGGTTGAAAAACTTCAGCTGGAAGAAAAGAAAGAAATTAATTTTATTAAAAAGAAGGAAGGATACTTCTAAGATGTTTTTTGTTTTTTATCCTTCAAAGATAGATAGATACTTATGGAATGGATTTCTAATTTAAAAAATATGAAAATTTATAGAAATTATGATAAAAAAAAAAAAAAAATTTTTCTTGTTTCAATCAATTTTGAAATTTCCAAGGCAAGGAGGATGAAATAATTATGTATATATCGCTGTGTTTCATAAGAGGGAAACCATCAACCATATTGAAATGTAATTATTGTTTTATGTTTGTAAGTCCAGTATAATTTGGATTAAATCGTATTAGTAGTCATGGAAGTTGAATATAATTCGTCGTCTGACAACTGTACGATAGCCTGGTATCCTAGGTATCTATTTTAATTGAATGGGGTAGTGACTCAATGTAATTCGTTGAAAGAAAATGTATGAAATCCTTGGTAACATGTGGGTTGTTGATGAAAAGTCTTAAAAAAGCTGTGTCATTTTCTCATCAAATATAAATGAATTAAACCATATTGCTGGGGTATATCTAGTATCGAAGGGGATAAATTCACAAATTTGGTGTTTACTGTATCTGGGTACACGTTTTACATGGGATTTTGCATGTGTTTGCTGTTCCGAGTCTAATCATACATCCTGAGTGTAACGAAGGAGGTGAATATACGAGCGAATCTGGATTGCCACTACAAGGAAATCACATTCGGAGGTACTCTGGCGTCTGTATGAACCGATAAACGAGGTATCTGGTCAAAACATTGTTTAAATTGTTATATAAATGAAAGTATAACTCCTATAATATTTTGAGGTTATTATTTCGAATGAGATTAAAATTCTGAGCTTTTATAAGTTGGCAAACGTGGTTGGTGGTTTTCTATTCTCTTATGATAGCACTGGATAATTGATAATACTTGTTTGAATATTCCAAATAAATATACTCACCCTGAGTAAGAGTTCTCATACTTTTTATATGTTTCCTATATAAATTTGTTAATGAATTATACATGTTATTAATGATTGCACTGTTTTATTAATGGAATTGTGTTGTGTCTATCATTGTAGGAAGGTATCTGCAAAGAAAAGGCAGATCTAATTAGAAAGTTATTTATTTATTTATGCTTTTGCCGTAAAAAGCATATAGCCGGGAAATCACAATAATATATATTTTTTTTACAACGGGGAACAACAAAAAAGGAAAGACTTTTTTCTCCATAGAAGCAGATAATTTTTTTGAAATAATTAGATAAATAAAATTAGAATCAGAAAAGATTTAAAAACGATGAAATTTATTTTTATAAATATTTTTTTGTTTTTATTTTAATAATTAAATCAATTTAGTCAGAATATTTGAGGAAGATGTGAATTAAAAAAAAGAATAAATGATGAAATTTATTTATTTTTTTAACATCGGAGAGAGAGAGATAAAATATTTTTTATTAATACCTACACTGAAAAATCGATTTTTTTGATTATACCAAATTTCGTTTAAACTAATTAAATATTGAGTTAACAAATACTTGGTTAATTGAACCAATTTATTCATTTAACCCTTTATTTATTTGAAATAACGAAATATTTTCTTGGATTAACTAATTTATTGTCATAAAATTTTGTTGAAATTATTTTGTTACCCTGAACAAATTTATTTTTCAGTGTAAGAGAATAAAATGGCGAAGCAGGATTAAAATTGCTTTAAATCTCATATTCACATTGATAAGGATTTCCTTCAAAAATTAAATTAAAAAAATAGTATTAAAAATGTTAAAAGTTGTTTTTATAAGTCAATTTTTAATATATATTTTTTTAATAATTAAATCTATTTTTTCCTATAAATCATTTTTGTTGTTGTTTTTCTTTCAAATATTAAATTTATTTTTTTGGACGGAGGGAGGGGCACAATTTTTTTTTATAGGTAGTATTTTTATTAAATAAATTTGTTTTATTGGAACATTTGGGAAAGGAGAGAATTAAAAGAATTAAATGTTAACATTTTTTTTCTAAGATTGCGAAGATGGATGATTCTTTTAATTGATTAAAGCTGGAAATAATAATAATAATTTTTTTTAATACTTAAATCAAAAAAATTAACATTAAAAATGTTTAAATTTGTTTTTGTAAAATATTTTTTATAGCTTTTTTTAACAATTAAATTTTATATTTAATTAACACTAGAGAGGGTGATGTTTTTTTTTCTTTCTATAAGTCATTTTTTATTAATTTTTTTATTAATTGTGATTTTTTTTATAAATTAATTTTTCATAAGTGATTTTTATTAAATAAATTAAAAAATTAATGAAATTAATTTTTTTTTAAGACTTGGAGATGGGTAATTGTGGCGATTACAATTGATTTCGCTTGATATTTTTTTCAAATAAAATTTAAAAAATAGCATTAAAAATTATGTGGAATGAGATTTAAATTGCTCTAAATCGCGAAATTCACATTGAAAAGCATCTCTTTAAATAATTAAATTAGACGAAACAGCATTAAAATTGGTGAAATTTGCTTTTATAAATTAATTTTTAGTATATATATATATATTTAATAATTCCAAGATATTCTTTCCGCTGCAGATTTGCACTGACAATAGAATAGTATCGTTTGTTATACCCAACAACTCGATAGCAGTTGCTCTTCCTTGTAAAAACTTGCAAAATAGTAAGTCTTCCACTATTACACTGGGTGTTTCTGATGAAGTAAAAGCCTATTGGTTCGTAAGCTTACGTTTGCTTCCAGCATTACAAACAGTGCAACCATGCAATGATTTCGTATGAACTGAATAAATTGTGTTGTTTACATCAACCCAAGGATTAAACCATTTTTTTTCCCATTTGAGGGAGGTAAGTTATTATACATTGACATGATGAAACTGTACATCTTATTATATCTGACGTTATTAATAGATGACATTAGTACATTCGACCCAGTTTGAGCCCATTTATGAGATAATTGCTAAATTATTACGTATTATATTTCAATTAAACTATTATTAAACACTTTTAAAACGACGCGACGCTAACTTGACAGTTCTCAAAAAATATTTGACAGATTAAGCCTACTATCTATCATGTCACTCCCAGGTATGTCTTTATTATTTTTAGACATTTAATTAAAATTGGACTGGCGGGGAAAAAAAATAGTATTCAAACCACCTGAGGAAAGTGCTATATAGAGCACTTGCCTCCCTTGGTTTGAACTATAGTATTTCTCAGTGTAACTCTTTTTATTTCCTTTGCCAATCCCAAATTACTTTCTTTATACAGTGTGTTAAAAAAAGGTTGTCGGATATTTTACCCAATTGTAGTACTGGTGGAAATAAACAAAAAAGTCTTAGTCAACATGGGTCCGCAATTCAACTGTTTTTGACATATAGTCGATTGCATATTGTTTTAGTAGGATAAAAATGTTCAAAGAAATTCTGATCGCAATGTAAATTAAACAAATGTTTATTTAAAGTAAAACTAAAGAATTGTTCTACATGTCCACCGTTCATTCTAAGCACGCTTCACACCTTCTTATGAAAGATCGACGCAATCTTTCGAAAATTTCCTGGAGTCCTCGGAATTTCTCGCAACAATTTACGATTCGTTGCCCGAGTTCTTCCAAATTGTTTACAGATCGTGCGTACAGTAATTGTTTTAGATGCCCCCAAACATAGAAGTCTAGAGGTGTCAGGACCTAGAAGGCCATGCAGTTGGCCACCCCGTCCTATCCATCTCTCGTTGTAATCTTGATTTAAGAATTTCTAACTACGATGAAAAATGCGCAGGAGCTCCATCGTGCATAAACACATATTTAATCTGTTAAAAAGTGGCACGTCTTCCACAAAACGGGTAATTCATTTCTTAAAAATCCAAGTATACTTGTCCGGTTAAACGATTAGGAGAAGTACTGGACCAATTAAACAGTCTCCAAAAATAGCAAGCCAAACATTTAGCGAAAAACGGTTTTGCTGATGCAGTTGCAACAACAGCATGGGATTTTTCATCTGCCCAGACGTGATTGTTATGAAAATTGAATATTCCGTCTCTTGTAAAACCAGCCTCTCGTCACTAAATAATCTGAGTCGCAAAATTAAGAGTTTCTGCCAGCTTTCGTAAAACCCAATGACAAAAAACCCTACGTGCATCATAATCGAGAGGTGCAAGACTTGCACGCGTCGAATGTGGTAGGGATAGAGCTGCTGTTCCGCAGATTCTCCAAATGAGAGGATGACTGACGTTCAGCTCTGCGGCAAGTCTTCGGTGCTAATATTTGGGTGTCTTCTACCCGTCTCAAAATATCTAATTCTACTGCGGGAGAAAAAGAAACTGATCTAGGTCTACCAGAACCACCATTAATTTTAAATGAACCAGTTTCGGACAGCCGGTATGAGTTCTTGAGAAAACCTTATCACTCGGTAACAACCGATTGGGAATTCTTCGGCATACATACGCCGTGCTTCAGTGGCATTACCATTCGCACGACCGTACATAAAATGCATATCGGCCATTTCTGCATTTGTGTACTTATGAGAACAAAAAAAAAATTGACGCAAATGATAAATAATCTGATGACAGATGTCTGACAGAACTAATTTTAAGTTACAATCAGTTGTTTGACGAAGGGAACTATTCTCAAAACCGAAAAATGTTTTTTTTTTTATTTTAAAATATGCAATCGACTATATGTCAAAAACAGTTGAATTGCGAACCCATGTTGACTAAGACTTTTTTGTTTATTACCACCAGTACTATAATTGGGTAAAATATCCGACAACCTTTTTTTAACACACTGTATATTGTAGATCAACGGAATTTCCCAAAAACGAACACGAACATAAATATGTTCGTGATGGTACTATAAATGTAACATGGTACTGAATACCTTATTTCCAATACCTTGGCAAAAGAAAATTCGAATATATATAGCACTCCTCTTTATATATTTATCAGAAAATTGCAATGTTACGTGCTGTCTTAGCTATACGTTACAAGTTGATTTTTTAAAGCGTGCCTGCCAGTCATCCGCCGTCAACGCCTCCTCCACCTTCTTTTCTTTTCGTCAGCGTGCCTTTAGTCGCCAACTTTTTCACCGTTTCCAAGGCTGCCTGCCAGGCGGGCTACGAACGACGATCAATTACTGTCAACGTTCAGCTGTCGCCGGCTAAAGAGCTTCGACTTGTATTACTTTCCTTCCGAAAAGTGGCAAAGTTCATGCTAATAACGCCACGGACGCTTTTTTCTTAGGCGAATTCTCGTGACGGCGGCATTTCATAACCGGGGACGGGAGGACGCGTCTCTTTCCGGCATCCAAAAGTTAAAATATTGCGTAGTTGACGCATTTTAAGTAGAATAATCGATGGGAGCAACAAGGTCAGTAGATTCAAAAATAAAAAAAAAAAAATAAAAAGCTGACTAACCGAAAAGTTCTTCGTCCCTTATCTATGTGTTAAAAATAAATATATAAAATAAATAAATAAATTCAATTCTTTAATTGTTTTTAATCCTCACCTTTCTCGGTGTAGCGATAAAATTAATGTAATAATTAAAAATATAAAAAATAAATAAAATAAAAAATATATTTAAATTAATTTACTTAAGAAAATATATATAAAAAAATGGTTTGTGAAGACAATTTTATTTTTAATGCTACTTTTTAATTTTATTTATTTATTATAATGATTTAAAACTCTGCGTACTGCTGTGTACTGAATGAGTTTAAAGAAATTGCAAAATGAATTTAACAAAGAAAAAGAAAAATTAAATTTATTTTTCAAAATGGGTTTAATTACAGATAGTGCAGAAAAAACCGTGAACTGAAGGTTCTGGCCTAAAATAAAAACTGCACGTGATTCCAAAATACAATAGGACAATGCTATTTCCTATGCAAAGCAAAAGATTAGTTTGTTCAGGAAGATTATACACAATCTAATAATTTCAAATGCAATCCACGTGGTTTCAAATTAAAATAAACTGAGCGTGGACAATTTCTAGGAAATTACTAAAAATAACTAAAAGCAAGAACAATGCTTCTACTCACCCGAACGAGGTGATTAATAAAATAAAAATGAATCAGAAAATTTAATAACGGAAAAATTAACTCTTTAAAATAAAAATGAGAGAATAATTAACTAAAAAATATCTTCCCGAACAAAAATAATAATTGATCTTATATCTATAATGTGCACAATACTAACAATTATTACGAAAAGAATTCCTTGATTGGCTATATTTTTAACAGAAATCAAATCTGAATATCAAATGAATTACAAAATGGCAACAATGATTTACAAAAATACGTCTACTCACGTTAATAGTCGAACAAGGAACTGCCTGACAAAACTCTACAATCGTTTTTCTTACGAAAACCCTCTCTCAAAAACGTACAACGCAAACACACAATTCACCGACAAAATCTAGTAGAATAAGCATTAAATCAAATTAGCAAACAATAGACATTTAAATCAATGGAATTAATTTAAAAAAACTTAACACTGCATTAAATAAATCATACAATAATCTCTTTAACTAAAATTTAAAAAAAAATAAGCATAAAATTTGTGAAAAATTCTCGGTAAATTGATTCAGCTCAGAAGAAAATAACCAAATCATAATATGCAACTCAAAATACACTCAGCAAACATAGCAGTACGTTCCTACTCCTTGTTATATATATTAAAAATATTTGATAAAAATAAATTTCATAATTTTTAATGCATTTTTTTTTTAAATTTGATTTAGAATACTTTTAGTTCTGCCGCATCTATTGATGTAAATATTTAATCTTTAAAAAATCATCAATCGCCCCTGTCTTAAAAAAGAATTAATTTTATCGTTTTTGTTTTCTATTCTATTCTTTGGCAAAAAGAAAATCGACTAAATTTTAAAAAAATGTCCAAAAAACGCCAATTTATAAAAAAATTAATTATTGAAAGAAAAATAATTTATAAGAAAAATTTTCTAACTCTGCCGTATTCAAAATAAATTAATTATTAAAAAAAGTATATAAAAAATGACTTAAAGAAAAGCATCATCCCCTTCAGTGTCTGAAAATAAATTTTGTAGCGTATAAGTTCAAATAATGATATATATTCAACTTAAACTCACCTAAACTCATCCGCGTCTCGAACCGTGACACAACACATACAATTAAAAGGGTTTCAATGGGTAAGGGGGTAGCAAGGAAGGGTAACAAAATATATGGCGGCTATCAACTAATATACGGCGATTTCTATCTCTACTACTTGCGGATTAACTATACGCGGCGAATAAATGTGAACTGTATGCGGCGAGTGAATATCAACAACTGACATACGTTAAAAGGAAAACAAAAAAAAAGGAAAAACAAAAAATGTTCAAATAAAAATATAAAATTTAAACTGGCGTAAACAAATTTAATTAATCATTTAAAACATTGTATAAATAAAATTTTATAAAAATAAAAATCATAATTTTTTATGTTTATTTTTTAATTATAAAAAAAATCTTGCCGTGTGAAAACATCACGCAGTTTCAATTCACGTTCTTTTTTATATAATTTTTTTACTAAGGGGATGATTTTTTTTAAAAATTGATGAAATTTGTTTTTGTAAATTAATTTTTCATATATTTTTTTAATAATTAAACTTATTTTTTGAACACTGGAGAATTATTTTTTAATTGTCTTTGTAATTATAAATAAATATTTTTTATTTATCTTATTTCATAATTAACACATGCTTACCAGATTTTTGGGATAATTTTCCTAACTTTTTTGTGATTGTAATTTTAAGAGGAATGAAATACACATCGTAGTGCGCGCGGGCTATTTTTTAAATTTGAATTTGAATTTTCAAATGCGCCGTTTAGAGGAGAGATCGTCGTCAGATAATCAAAGCGATGATAGGAGGCGCTCTAGTAGGCTCTATCGAAGTTTCTAGTGTAAAGCACCAGAACGTTTAGGAAAGAGGCAGATTGCTCCAGAACAAGACGCGTCAAATATAAACATGCGTGCGAAGGACAGGATAATTTTTTTTTTGATAGAGTTGCAGCACTAAATCCGATAAGTTAGTTCTATCTATTCATAAATAAATAAATAAATAGTGGATATAAATCGTG
Source organism: Protaetia brevitarsis (assembly GCA_004143645.1). Lineage (NCBI taxonomy): Eukaryota > Metazoa > Arthropoda > Insecta > Coleoptera > Scarabaeidae > Protaetia > Protaetia brevitarsis. The sequence goes on along the minus strand of RXPK01001220.1, from coordinate 42,449 downwards.
AATATAAACAAGTAGCATTTAAATGAATTTAGTTTGTTGTTTTGCAAATAGTGTATCACTGTTGGACAAACATAGTTTATTATTATTAACGACAAAGAAATATCTTCTTTTGAGTCCTTTCTATATTCTCCTGATGCAATAATCCCTTGCTTTGCTCCTTTCTCGTCTTTTTTTTTTTATCCTGCCCGTAACTCGTTTTCGCATTTCCTAATTCATACCCAGAATCCCGGAGAGTAAAAAGTACGCAGCACGGTCCCGGGGAAATCTATTGCATTTTATATTACGACGCGTCGCTACTTGTTACCAGCGTACCAGCGTACCACCACCGCCGCCAATGGGCACGAGTGGAGCAGCGCGGTAGGACGGTAATTCAACGTAATTTACAGGCGGCAATAACGAGGGGGCGCCTCGTGGCAGCGTACTTTCTGAAAATTCATTTCGCGTGCGGTTATACGCCGGCCCGAAGACGGATCGCCTCTAGTGCGGCCGCCTTTCGTCCGAGCGGAGCGCGTTGGGCTGCGGGGATAGCGCGAACCGCGCCCAGCCGCCGTTGAATTATGAGTCGGAGTGATGCCCGCCGTCGGTCGACGTTTACCCTGGCGTGTTTTAAAATCGGGAAATTGGAATGATTCGCTTTATATTTGTATTTTTGCATTAGAATAGAGGCGAGAACTCTTAGGTATATGTAGATACAGACAAAAGTATGATACACGAAAGAAAAATGTTTTAAAAATATCAACAATTGTAATGATAGTTCCTACAAACTACTGTGTTTGTAGTTCCTCTTTAAAATCTTCCTAGTACTCATTTCAATGGCATAGATTTTAGCCTGAAAGATTGTTGTGTGTTGTCCAAGGTTGTAATATCTATCTTGTAACTTAACTGTAACAAAATATTCCTGCGCAGGAGGTGTGTTCTTGTATTAGTGTTTGTTTACCTCACAGACATGAGTATGAGATAATTGATTTGCTAAGTGCTATAAGCGAAATGCTGTTGTTGTGGCCTCTCTTTCCACAATAATGTCCAAGAGTGATAGGCCCAGAAGAGCTTTTAATGCCAATGACTGGGAGGAAGACGTTCCTCTCGTAATTGCCATACTTGCCATCCTTTGAATGGGCGTAAGTTTTGTTGTGACTCTGGCTTTTGTTTGCAAGCTATTGCTCCGTAAGTTATAAGGTTGGACGAATTGTCATCACTAGAAACCGGATTATATGCAAAGTGCATATATTTTATTTTTTGCATATCTTTTAATTATATTCTATATGTAGACGTATTACACTAATTGAAGTTAATTAGCGCTAATTAGTGATTGCATATATTGCATATTTAGGCATTTCTATGCATATTTTTACAAAAGTTGCATATATTGCATATTTAAGCTTTTTCTTATCCTTTCTATTAGTAAAAATTCCTAGTAATTCCTAATGTAGATCGACAACCGACAATTCTCAAAACGATAAATCTTTTACATTGGTTTCTCTAATACTTTTTTCCAAGAACTGCACGTGTTTAATTTCGCCTAGCAGAAGGGATGTGGTAAATACGTTTTATTATTATTAATTCCCAAATCAACAAGAAGGTTTATCAAATTTCTTTTTACCTGGAAAACCTTGTGAAAAAAAATTTTACTAATGGTGTCCGACGCTGCACCATACATGATAAAAGCAGCACAAAATTTAAAATTTTTTTATAGTAACATTATTTATACCACTTGTTTAGCTCATGGGTTCAATTGTGTAGCCGAAGACATTAGGAATCAATTCCTTTTGATTAATGATTTAATTAGCAATGTCAAAAAAGTATTTTTGAAAGCACCTTTACGAATCCAATTTTATAAGGAGCGACTTCCCGGTGTTAAGTTGCTTCCTGAAGCGATTGTTACGAGATGGGGTACATGGTTAGAGGCTGCAATTTTTTTCGCCGATAATTTTGGAAGGAATAAAAAATGTAATTCTTGAAAATCACTGCTGACTGTATTGCTCTAGAAAACTGTAAAAAGATAGTAACATCAACTGAATTGCTACAAAACCTTTTGTATATTAAGTCAAATTATAGCTTTGTTTCAAGTTCCATTCGTAAACTAGAAACGCAAGGGATGTCGCTCTCGGAATCAGTCGAAATAGTAGACAAATTTGATATGCTATGTAAGAAGGTTAAGGGTACAATAGGTAATTCTATATACGATAAATTTAAAAACGTGATAAATAAAAATGCGGGGTATTTGAAATTGAAGAAAGTTAAGAAAGTTTTGGAAGGTGAAACAGTAAACGATTTCGACTTTAATTTTAGTTTAGAATATGTTGCAAAGTTAAAAAATGCACCAATTACATCTGTGGATGTTGAAAGAAGCTTTTCTATTTCGAAACATATGTATTCTGATAGAAGACAAAACTTTCTTTTACACAATTTTGAAAAACATTTATTTATAAATTGTTTTAGAAATATGTTGTGAAAAATTTTGTGCATAAAGTTAATGTTTAAATTTCTGCTCTTATTTATTTTATGTAAAAATTTTGCATATTGTCGCAATTTTTTTTTGCATATATGCCCCAGGTTTATGCATATTTTCTCAAAAATCGATGCATATATATGCGTATATATTCCAGTTTTTCTTTGCATATAATCAGGTCTCTAGTCATCACCTTTGGCAATTGATACAAATTGAAAACATTCATAGTTCGGTAGATGACAACTACTACTACTATATATCTGATCATAGTATTATTGAACTGAAGATATCCGAAAGTTATTTAAATCCGCATAGTCTTCCCAAATTCACGGAGAAAATGCAGTTTACTAGTCAAAACAAATTTCATTTTCAATACTCCTTACAAACTGAAGATTGGAGTGATGTATTTGCATCTGTAGATACAAGTGAAAAGTTTTTTTCCTTTATGAATTTACTTGCATATCACTATGATCACTATGCATTTCCAGTTACCCGTTCCCGAAAGTATAATCATCAATCTAATTTAAAATGCTGGATTAACTATGAAATCAAAAAATCAAGTGAAAATGTACAAGATTTGTACATTTTACAGAAGTCTCATCCACAACTAAAAAACTGTTACCAGGCAGCTAAGCAACGTCACAAAAACTTAATAGATGAAACAAAATATAAATTCTATAATAATCTTATAAATAATTCCGAACAAAATACGTCAACAATGTGGAAAATAGTAAAGGGCCGGAATGGTACACAGAAACAGCATAAAAATATTACTTTATTAAAGGATAACGCGCCCATTACCACTCCTCAGGAAATAGCTAATGTTTTTAATAAGTCTTTCCAGTCCATCTCCAGCGACATAATGGTGAATATTTCTGATGCAAATGTAGATAATAAAACTGAAATTAATAGTAAAACTATGTTTCTTCAACCGTTTACTATATATGAGATGCATACTATTATAGGAAAGTTGAAAAACGCAAATTCAACAGGACCTGATTTTAAACCCTCAATCATAGTTAAAGAATTTAGATCACAACTTGCGCCTATTTTAACATATTTAGTGAATCTGTCTTTCGCAGAAGGTGTCTTTCCCAATATTTTAAAAACAAGTGTTGTGATTCCTGTATACAAAAAAGGTAACCCAGAACATACGCTAAATTATGGACCGATTGCACTAACGTCGACTATTTCTAAAGTTCTTGAATACTGTATGCTTGATCGCCTCAACAGTTTTCTTGACAAATGCGATATAATAATCCATACACAACATGGCTTTAGGAAAAATAGATCTATTTCCACGGCTATGATAAATTTCTATACTAAACTATTGGAACATATTGAGCAACGTAGAACTGCTATCGGCATCTTTTGTGACCTTCAAAAGGCTTTTGACTGTGTTCAGCATACCAGATTAATTGAAAAATTAGAACAATATGGTATCAGAGGTAATGCTGCTGATTGGCTTTCAGCATACTTCCGAGGTAGAATGCAATTTGTGAGGTTGATTTTTTCGGATGCTGCTGGGAACATGACTTCCTTTAGATCGCATTATTTGCCTGTCCAGAATGGAGTACCGCAGGGAATAGTTCTTGGGCCAGTTCTTTTTAATGACATTGCATTATCCCTCACAGATGCCCACACGACGATGTATGCTGACGACATATCGCTTCTTCTACCATTTGATGATACACATGGGCAGGTATATTCAGTAACCATAAACTCAAAATAAATTTAATGGAAAACAGTGGTATTTATATATTCAATCAAAAGCATTTTTCTTGTCAATTCACCAAAGATATATAATTCATTTTACAATCACGTGTTGTTACTAAAACTAGCAAAACTCATGTAATAATCCACCACCCTGATGTGTGTACTTCAAAAAATATTTTTCTCTGTACACTATCTGATCTTAATTCCCATTCCAACATCGACAACGCTAGTAATTACGAGAACCGTAATGCGCCTATAATACCCTCAGTCCACCACGCTAAATTACTGAACTTGACTCTGCACAGTAGACTCGTATTGTCCCCATTCACACGGTATATATATAGGGAGCACACGTTCTATATCCTTCCTCTCGGAATAATCACAATCAATCACGTACTTATGCAGACGCGTCAACGGGAACAAGAGGAAGCGTCGTCGTACGTCTCTTGTTTTGGCCGCCGTTGTGTTGTATTATTGAGGTCGGCCGCTCCAAGTTTCGATCTGATGCCCCGGTCTTCTAGCCGCGACTCGCCGTATCCCACAACGGCTCTAGTTTACCGGAAACAATATGCAACTCGCCAACTTTATGCGGCGAACTCCGTAATGACGATGAATATAGTTTGGCGAATTCTACGGAGAGCGCCATCTGTCGCCGCGGAATTGCGAAAGCGGGACGGGTCAGCGTATAAATTGTATAAATAAATGGTTATAGGGTAACTTCGGGGATTGTCTCAAGTATTTCAATGCCCGAGACCTGCCATAGATTGTTCAGGGCCGAGAAGAAGATACATATAAGATGAGAGACATGTAAAGTTATTTTAACATTTTTTGTAGTTTTAAATATTAGACATTGATCTAGCCGCTAAATTAAACTAAGTACTTAATTTATTATTATATTTACGACCGGTTTCGGACTAGGCGAACATCAGGTGTAAAACGTCAATACAATTTTGAAGCTACGTCAAAATTACTCAAAATTGTATTGACGTTTTAGACCTGATGATGACATAATCCGAAACCGGTCGTAAATATATAATAAATTTTGAGGATTGGATATACTTCAATTTCTTTGCTTCATATACACTCCGCAAAAACATTATGGAATCACCCAATTTTTTTTGAAAATTTTTTATTTTTTCAAAATTGCATATTCTGTAACTAACAAGGGAACACCGGCGGGTGTCCCCCTCCGATTTCGATGAAACTTAACAGACCGAAAGAGTACCTTAAAATAAGAGACAAGTATTTTTTTTATCGGCGTATCCGCACGATTTTTGGGTACAGCCCCCTCCAAAGTTTGGACGATTTTTCAATTTTTGCAAATATTTCCTAAATTATAACAGATATTAATTTTCTTCTTAACATAATTTGCAGCATATTGCATGGCCCTAAGGTGGTGTCGTCCGTATTCGCAAAAATTAATAACGGGGACGGGGTACCCGTACCCCCATTTTTTTACATTTTTTTCTTTTCTTATTCATCAAAAGAAGCCGATTTTACATAGAATACGATGATATATAGCAAGTTTAGAAAATTAATAATTGTAAAAATAGAAAAATAATAATAAAGCTTCAAAATTAATAAACTTGTCTATTGATATAAATCAAATGAACTATAAGAGAAATAAGTTTTTATCCTTAACATAATTTCCAGCATAATACATGGTCTCAAGGTAGATATCTTCATAAAAAGCTAATAACGGGGAACGGGGTACCCCATACCCCCGCATTATTTTAATAATAAGTTTATTCATTATTCATCAAAAAAAGATCGCTTTTACATAAAAAACAATGGTAATAAATTTGGAGGATTAATAATAAAAATAATTGTAATAATAATAATATAGTACATTAACAACAATTATTTGTTATCGTTACTTCCGTGCTCTCCTTACTTAAATATTTCTTAATTTAGAATTGTATCTACTCGACAAGCTATGGTCAAACCTTTCTATGCCTACTAACGTATACTATATACTATACGAAACTTTTATCGGTGGTAGCAATATAAATCGTTTTATCAATTGCAGTTAGTGACTGCGTTTTATATATTTCTTTAATAAAATGTTATTCATTTTTAGAATACCATAATCCTTTAGTGCGTATATATGAACAAATTTGCTACACAGGACGAAGGATTAAATAATAATATATATTTTTTATTTTTCAAGTTTTTCGTGCAATATAGGTGTACAATGTAAGTATTATGGAGCATAAATATAACTAATGTGTTTGTAACGATTATAACATTTCGGAAACAATAGAACAGAATTAGAAAAACATTATAATGCTTATAAATGTTTAAATACATGACATACTGTAATGCGATTATTGGTATATATGTATTGCAATAGCGAACAAGATTAATATACATACAGTAATTAAGCTATGTAAGTATTACAGTAGTGATAGTCTGTGTAAAAGTGTTTAAAACACAGATTTTGTTTGCACCATGAACACCGCACAATAGCTGGTTTATTGCAAATACTACACAAGGGTGTAGACTGCGCATCTTTGTTAAAACAAAACTCTACAGGATTTTTAAAGGGCTCAGGTCTTTCCTCAACGTATCCACTCTTATACCATGAGTACTTGAATACGTCGAAAAATCTTGGGGAAGAAAACTGATTATGGGTTAGGGATTGCAACTTAATAATATTATTTTTTTTATTTATTATTATTATTACTATTATTAATTTTCTAAATTTATTATAGATCATCGTTTTCTATGTAAAAGCAATCTTTTTTTAATGAATAATTAATAAACTTATTATTAAAAAAATGCGGGGGTATGGGGTACCCCGTCCCCCGTTATTAGCTTTTTATGAAGATATCTACTTTGAGACCATGTATTATGCTGGAAATTATGTTAAGGATAAAAACTTCTTTCTGTTATAGTTCATTTGATGTATATCAATAGGCAAGTTTATTAATTTTGAAGCTTTATTATTATTTTTCTATTTTTACAATTATTAATTTTCTACACTTGCTATATATCATCGTATTCTATGTAAAATCGGCCTTCTTTTGATGAATAAGAAAAAGAAAAAATGTAAAAAAAATGGGGGGTATGGGGTACCCCGTCCCCCGTTTTTAACTTTTTGGGAATACGGACGGCACCACCCTTAGGGCCCATGCAATATGCTGCAAATTATTTAAGAAGAAAATTTAATATCTGTTATAATTTAGGAAATATTTGCAAAAATTGAAAAATCGTCCAAACTTTGGAGGGGGCTGTACCCCAAAATCGTGCAGATACGCCGATAAAAAAAAAATACGTGTCTCTTATTTTAAGGTACTCTTTCGATCTGTTAAGTTTCATCGAAATCGGAGGGGGACACCCGCCGGTGTTCCCTTCTAAGTAGTACACAAACATAATAAAAATAGAACAAACTGCAAAGGAAAAACCAAGGACCGCAACTTGATAAACATGACAATTGAAAAACTAACTCCAACGCAAAGAATTTAATTAATGAAAACTTGAACTAATAATGAGTATTTCCGCCTCGGGCCCGTATTACGGCGGCCATCCGCCTAGGCAAAGACTCCAAAAGACCTCTGATGTAGTCTTGACCCACTTGGTTCCATTCTTCATTGACCGCTGCTTCTAGCTCTTCTAGCGTTCTTGGTGGAACTTGCCTGGTGTGTAGTTTCCTTCCAATGTGGTCCCAGACATGCTCTATTGGATTCATGTCCGGGCTTCTAGCTGGCCACTCTAAAACACGTATGTCAACCTCATTTAGGTTATTTCGTACAATGTTGGCGATGTGGGGAAGAGCGTTATCATGCATTAAACGGAAATTCGGGCCTATATAGGGAGCAAATGGAACCACATGTGGCTCTAAGATAAAACCTAATGTATCTATCTGCGGTCATAGAACCTTACGAATAACACCAACTCCGTCTTAGCCTCTGAAGAAACACCTCCCCATATCATAATCGAACCACCTCCGAAATTTGTTGTGTTCCTGAAGTTGCACTGACTGAAGCGCTCACCATCTCGTCTATATACTGGCAGACGTCTGTCTGATGAGAACAGGCAATATCTAGACTCATCTGTGAACAAAATGTTAGCCCAATTTTCAGCGGTCCAATCACGATGATCTCTCGCAAATTGTAGTCTGTGAATTCGGTGTTCTCTAGTGAGTATGGGACTTTAGCTGGTATTCTTGCACGTATTCCTTGTTCTCTAAGTCGGTTCCTTACCGCCTGAGACGTAACATTTACATTTCTATAGCTTGGACAATTTCTTTGTGGCTCAAATTACGTGCATTGCGCATTGGGTGACCGTCATTCATCTTTACCAAACCAGGCAAGAGGGCTCTACAAGGAAACACGTGATAAATGTTAAAAGAAAAAACTGTAGTTTTCAGCTTAACAATTTTTGAAAGAAATGAAAAGATGTAAAGCACCTAAAGCTCAAGAAATTAGATTAGTGCGTGACAATGTCATAAAACCAAAACAAACAAGCATTATTGCAACGATTTACTTTGCATAGATAAGGTGATTCCATAATTTTTTTGCGGAGTGTATATACTTCAAATTCAAATTCACCAAACCAGAACTTACAATAATTTAATATAATTTAAGTACTTATGAGATGAAGATAACATTTTAAGCATAAATTGTATTAAAAATATAATTCTCCTTTACATCCATTCAATACTACGCTTTTATTGTATTAGCATCTTCAGAGTATATATACAAAGTGATAGACGACTAATTAATTAACGTGTGATATTTCTATATTTCTCATATAGCAACAATTGACAGTAATTCTGACTGAGATTCTAGACCTTAGCTCTAAAGTTCATAGTGTTATTAATATTATATTAATGGTAAAGTCAAGCATTCTTACAGAAGTATACAGGGTGTTCGCTAAAGGTGTTCTGATCTTGAAGGAGCTGGTGGAGGACTTCATTATGATTGAAAAAGTCCATATACACTTTTGACTTTTGACCTCTCCTTTAAAAGTTATAGCTCTTTCATTTTTTTAATTGGCAAATAAAATCAATCAAGCAATCGGTTTGGTCCAATGTCACGAACTGTCACTTTTGACAGTATCATTTTACCAAGTTAGTAATCAAAGAATAGTGGGAGCAAAACGTTCATAAACCAGCTCTGTAATGATAGATTCCTGCCAAGAAAAGTAAAATGTAAAAATTAAAAGTGTGTATAAACTTTTTTTAATCATAATGACATCCTCTATCGTCTCTCTCAAAATCAGAATACCTTCACAGGACAACCGGTATAATATAATAGGTACAAAAAAAAACATCTTTTTCCAAAGTTATTTATGTATAACCAAAAAAAAATTAAAATTAAATATACATATATTAAGTAGATCTTTTCAGTATTATACATAAGTTCTAATCACCAATTATACCTATAGTTTAAGGGCGTATGACCAGTTGTAGTGGTACATAAATAGCCCCTTAAAACCCTATTCTATCGTTACATGCTGCCATCTAGGGTGGGCAAACTTGACGTTTAGTTTTACGTTTTGACAGGAATTTAACCATTCATTTAATAACAGTGTATACTTGTGTAAAATTCAAGTTATCTAATGCCTAATTCTCGGTTGTGTACTCATCACTCATGTCAGCCCTCTGAGCACTAACATATACATCACCAAACAGCGCCACCTATGCAGCAATAGCTGAACTATACATTTCTCATAGAGTTCTGTTTTTACAGCGGTTTTGATCTCCGCTAAATTTGAAGATTATTTTTCTATTGGGTGATTCTTTGCAAAATCGGGGCAGTCTTAAACTTTGATTATGCTTATTGTGTTTTGATGCGTAAATATCTACCTTAAATATGACCATCTCATCATTTTTTTTAATTTGATTTTCTGCCTGCTAGAATTGTTTCTCCAAGATGAAATTCACTTTCATTAGTATCGTGCGTCAAATATTATTCCCGGTTTCCCCCTAAGAGATTTAGTTTAGATGCATGCCCTCTAGGGGCCACACGCCAAACTGTCCCTTAGTCGGTCACCGCGGCGTAAGTTGGGTATGTTGTCTATTTGTTCTTGCAATAAATTGCAAACTCATGCAATCATCCTTCACGTTTTGTGACCTCCGATTTGACAGGGCTCTGATGATGGCGTTGTAGCTGAAACATGTAAGCCAATTTTATCGTTCACGGTGATTGAGTTTCAAACTTGTTTTTTTTTTATTATTATATTGCTAATCATTGAACTAACGAAGAAGGTAGCATTAAATACTTTATTATTACATTCATATCGTGAATAATTTTATGAAAATTGTACGTAAAAATATTAATATATATTGTTATGGAGAGAGTATTTGATATTCTACTATTATTTAAAAAGGGAATGTTTCTATTTTACTTAGTTATATTTTTAAAACTTATTAGTTATAATAGAAAAAGGATATAATATGTAGCAGCAGACAGCTAGACGATGTCCAGGTGATGTAGGTAATCTCGGCATTTGGCAGGTCCTTCAAGGCATTTTCCTTTAGAATTTTCCCTTCAGGAAGCAAGATGATCAGCAGTGATACACCTACACATCGAAAATGAATATCAGAATTTGAATAGTATAATTTTACAATAGATTTTGACAGATCAAATTTGGGATCCACGTTTAATTCGAGTGAACAGTTTTATTATTTTTACAGAGTATTTATTTCTTTAAAATTTTGTTTAATAATGTTTTTATATGCATTGGCAGTCCAATTGCTTTGATATGTCAACTGAAAGACAGGGTAAAATTGCTGGAAATTGAGTTCTGTAACAATTTTATGTGTATAAATGGTTGCCTACCTTTTAGGCACAGTAATGAATTTTTAAGATTATTAATTTTATATAGTAATAAGCGTTTAAAAATTTCAAATGTATTTTTCTCATAACTCAGAGACTCATACCTTTGTTATATAAAAAGTGTAAGGTGATTCCAGATTTTGTAAATTTATTTATTTTCACATCGTTGAAAGATCTGACAATCCTGTCGATCACATGGCCATTCTCATATGTAAAACAATGGAAGTTTCTCATTTCGGTTATATTAACGGAATTTCACATAAGACAGTTGGACTCCTTGCTTGGAGACAATCGCTTTCAAGTCAGTTAAAAACATTTTAAATTCGAACCATTCATTAACCGAACCTTGTTCGAGGCAGACGAATTTCAGTTTGTTCTCGTAAAAATTTAACGGCTAGTTCGATAAAATCCAAATTTATTCCAAATTTCAACCTAAAAAGTAATTGTTAATTGTTAAACAAAGTTTATCACATAAATTTTATTCCAAATTACACACGATTTTTGGGTAATTTTTCTTCAACGACGATTTTTCCGAGTAATGTTCCTGTCCTGAGCGACCCATCCTCTCTGACCTGATGTATCTACGAGGTACGAGGGCCCATATCCGACCTGAACAGTCCTGACCACCGATGATCGCAGAATTCGGCCCTCGGCCCTGTAAAAAGGTACTTCCTCGTCGAATCTACCTAAAAAATAAACGTATTATTTCAATTCTAATCTAAATTGAATTTATACTTATAAAGAAATTTTATTTTAATCCGTTCTGCAAAATTGAGGTTAGAAAATCGTTTGTAACATAGCTAAGCGTCTCCAGTTACTTTGGGGAAATTTGTGTAATTAGGTTTATAAGTATTTGTTAAGTTTTTACGTTACGAACCAATATTCAGTAATTTACCATCAAGGTTGGCTACTCTGTTTCACACGTCTATTTAAAACTAGCTTAACTCCATTTGAACGGTCAGAAAACGCGGGATTTTTAAAATTTATTTCAAACGTATTTAAGTACGAAACTATGACTTTGAATTGCAAAAGGTTGGAATTACTTAATGAAACTTTAGTGTTATTAATTAAACGGACTCACGGACTTACTGAGATTATTATCCATAGATTTATGTCTGATATTAAACAAGTCACATTTTGAATTTTTGAATTAAATAAAATCACTTTTATCCACTATTAAATGTTTTAATTTTACTTAATAGTTTGAATCTATTGAGGCATAACATTACCATGCCTATGAGATCATTTAAACTGGTCTTAAACATTGAATTTGAGGGAGAGGACAATTGACAACATCATCCTAACACATCTCTATGCGTACTGAGTTAAATATAAGAGAGTCATTCAATATTTTTTTTATGTCACCGCCCCTCGATCGGAAATTTCTCGCCCTGCATGCCATCTGGCTGGTGAGACAGAACACTTCTAAATCAAAATTATTAAAAATAGATGACACTGGTATATATAAAACTTGATTTTTCCTAATTCAATTAATGTATTTCTTTTAAAATTTATTTTTTTAATCCGGTCTGTATGCTACTGTGTAGCGTAACAATATATTCGTTCATATTCATATTATTAACGAAATTATTTATTGAATGTGCGAAAATATATTTACCGTAATAAATATGGACTGATTACAATGATTTGTTATAATAATGAAAACTAATTAATTTCACTAATGAATCTTGTTATTAATCATAGATGGTAGGTAATATTTTATCATAACAATGACACATTTCGTTCTCTCGATGAAAATTCACTCAATGAATGTAGATCATTGATTTCACGTCCAGTATTTTTCTTATTGTAGTCACGACTCCAGATCTTTGAGAAGTGGAAATGTTCCTTCAACACTCCTCTTTCAAATCTGCACCGTTTAAGAATAGCAAAAAAAAAATCGATTCCCCCACTGAACATCGCACGCAAAACACACTTTCTCCACACTTCACGGTCAAAATCTCATCCCCATTCACTTCATATCGTCATACTTCGCTCCATTCTAGAGCAATAACCCGGGTACACTCTCGTATTATGTAAATTCACCTCTCTCAGTGTGGATGTGCCGGCGGAAATCGCGGACTTGGCACTTTTATTTACATAATTCAGGGTGAGCGATACCCAGATAATGAAGGACGGGATTCCCTTCCTACCATTTCGCTCGCACATTCCAAAGCTAACGCCATAAGAGGACTCGCCGGCTTATACTGTCGCTATAAAAGATTCAATAAGAAGACTGTTTTCCCCCTTCAGTTCGGGCGGAAGGTGAGAGTGCAGTTTCAACCCTTTTTCGGGCGAACGGCGAACAGGGGGATCGTCACCGATGCGGTTGATGACGTACCGACAAGCTATTTTACTTTCGCTCTCTCGACAATGAGGTCGCAAACTGCGTACGTTGCGTACGAAATATAGGGATAAGAAATGCGTTACAGCTGCTGCCCTCGAAGTATCGCCAAAGGAATAGTTGCTGAAGTACTCACCAGGTGGCGCATATTGCAAATCGATTGTATAGGTGTAGGAAGTCTATAACTATTCTAATTGTTAGAAAGAGGAATTGCTTCACACGATTTTGTTAAAGCAAGCTTATATTTGCGCAGGTCGGTTAATTGAGATAAGCCAACCAACTGATATTTAAAATAGGGACTAAGACGGACACTAAAAGATCGTTACTCACCCCAGGCAGAGGGGAATACACAACATATTACTAAAAATATTATATCTTTAAGAAAAATAAAATTGTATTCTAAGTATCCAATGAACGATAAATATTGTAAGGGTGGAAATAGTAAAAAACTCGTTCTTTCGTTTATAAAAAATGAAAGAAGATCGTATATTCACCCCAGACAGAGGGGAATACACAACATATTACTAAAAATATTATATCTTTAAGAAAAATAAAATTGTATTCTAAGTATCCAATGAACGATAAATATTGTAAGGTTGAAAAGAGTAAAAAACCCGTTCTATCGTTCATAAATAAATGAAAGAAGATCGTATATTCACCCCAGACAGAGTGGAATACACAACATATTACTAAAAATATTATATCTTTAAGAAAAATAAAATTGTATTCTAAGTATCTAATGAATGATAAATATTGGAAAGAGTAAAAAACCCGTTCTTTCGTTCATAAATAAATGAAAGAAGATTGTATATTCACCCCAGACAGAGGGGAATACACAACATATTACTAAAAATATTATATCTTTAAGAAAAATAAAATTGTATTCTAAGTATCCAATGAACGATAAATATTGTAAGGGTGGAAATAGTAAAAAACTCGTTCTTTCGTTTATAAAAAATGAAAGAAGATCGTATATTCACCCTAGACAGAGGGAATACACAACATATTACTAAAATATATATATCTTTAAGAAAAATAAAATTGTATTCTAAGTATCCAATGAACGATAAATATTGTAAGGGTGGAAAGAGTAAAAAACTCGTTCTTTCGTTCATAAATAAATGAAAGAAGATCGTATATTCACCCCAGACAGAGGGGAATACACAACATATTACTAAAAATATTATATCTTTAAGAAAAATAAAATTGTATTCTAAGTATCCAGTGAACGATAAATATGGTAAGGGTGGAAAGAGTAAAAAACTCATTCTTTCGTTCATAAATAAATGAAAGAAGATCGTATATTCACCCTAGACAGAGGGGAATACACAACATATTACTAAAAATATTATATCTTAAGAAAAATAAAACTGTATTCTAAGTATCCAATGAACGATAAATATTGTAAGGGTGGAAAGAGTGAAAAACTCGTTCTTTCGTTCATAAATAAATGAAAGAAGATCGTATATTTACCCCAGACAGAGGGGAATACACAATATATTACTAAAAATATTATATCTTTAAGAAAAATAAAACTGTATTCTAAGTATCCAATGAACGATAAATATTGTAAGGGTGGAAAGAGTGAAAAACTCGTTCTTTCGTTCATAAATAAATGAAAGAAGATCGTATATTCACCCCAGACAGAGGGGAATACACAATATATTACTAAAAATATTATATCTTTAAGAAAAATAAAATTGTATTCTAAGTATCCAATGAACGATAAATGTTGTAAGGGTGGAAAGAGTAAAAAACTCGTTCTTTCGTTCATAAATAAATTAATTTCTGATTACTAGTTTCGACTTGCAACAGCCATCTTCAGATCATTAGAAATGCAATATAATATTAATGAATTATTTATAAATAATTATTAATTGAATTATGTTAAAATTTTAGTATAAAACAGATGATTGAACTATAAATACTTAGTAATATAATCTATTTTAAGTTACAATAATAGGTGACTTTTTTTTTAAATTATGCGTTAAAAGTTTACTTACACGTCAATAGGATTATTATCAATCAATGAAAACACCAAATATGATAAACCATATTGTGTAAATGAGAATATTTGTATAATAAAAACTACAGGATAAAATAACTGTTTAAAAATTTCGAAAATTATTGGTAATGAAACTAATTTAACTAATTTTAATATATGAATCGTGTAAATATTAAATGTGTGTATTATTATGTTAAACCAAACTGCGAAAGATTGTTTAATGGATATGTTATATGTAAAAAGTGCGTGTGTCCTTTGTGCGAGTGTGTGTAAAAGTTATTCAGGTTGTCTAAATACGGAATGTCAACGTTGTGTTAAACTGATTTTATGTTATAATCTATTTGTTCGTTTAAAAGATATCTTCTTCTGGCCGACGTTTCGTCCACACTCGTTCACACTTCAGGGCTGCTTCTGAAATTGCTGATTTCAGGTCAACAGAAGTGGCAGCAGTGCTGAAGATGTTCCTTGCGAGTATGGACGAAACGTCGGCCAGAAGAAGATCCAGGACGCGGTTTCAGCTCGGAAGCCTGGAAGAGAAGAGTGTTGCTGTAAAAATTATATTATTTAAGATAAATTCAGAAGCAACGTGTTGAATTAGGATGTTTTAATTGTTGTTAGTAAATTTAATAGTTTCAGTAAAAAAGAAACGCAAAATGATCTTTAAGAAACCATATCTATTGTTTTTTTTAGGTCGAGTTTAAAATTACGTATTGCTGTGAACTGATTGACTTGAAAATGCGAAGTAAAACTTGAATCTAACCACGAAAAGTAAATTGTGAGTGAAAGAAATCTGACTTTCTTGAATACCCCAAAAATTGAAAAGGTTTAATTAAAAAGAAAAGAACAGAATTTTTAACCCAACGAAGAATATTAACAAACAAAATTTAGTTTTAATCAAAAAGGTTCAATTACAACTTGTGCAGAAAAAAAAACGTGAACTGAAGGTTCTGACCTAAAATAAACTGCACTTGATTCTAAAATACAATAGGACAATGCTATTTCCTATACAAAGCAAAAGATTTGTTTGTTCAGGAAGATAATCCTAAATATATCAATCCAATCCACGTGTTTCAAATTAACACAAACTAAATTAAGCGTGGACAATTTCTAGTAAATAACAAAATGAAAAACTAAATGCAAGAACAATGCTCTACTCACCCAAACGAGGTGATGATAAAATATAAATGATACAGCAAAATAGGAAAAACGGAAAAAATTAACTCTTTAACTATAATGAGAGAATAACAACTAAAAAAAAATATCTTCCTGCACAAAAATAATAAAATAATCTTATATCTATGATGTACACACATCAATATAATAACAATTCTTATAAAGCGAATTCCTTGATGGACAAAAAATATTCACAAGAAATCAAATCTCTAAAATCTCAAGAGAATTACAAAACGGCAGCAAAGATTTAAAAATACATCTACTCACGTTAAAAGTCAACCAAGGAACTGCCTGACAAAAATTCTACCAGCGCAGTCGTACAAATCATGACAAACGCACAATTCACCGACAAAATCTTAGATAGAAAACGCGTTGAATAGAATTAGCAAACGCTAGACATCTAATATGAATGAAAATTAATTTAAAAAAACTTAACACTAAATAAATTAAATCAAATCAATAAACTTCTTAACTAAAGTTATACAAAATAAACATTATTGGGAAAATTTCTCGGCACATTGAATACCGAACGAACGAAATAATCATGACAACAGAACTAGGCAACTTAAAATGCATTCAACGGTAACGCGGGTGGGCTACCACAGCAGTATTTATATATAAAAAAAGATTGTCAAGAATGAAGATTCTTTCCCCGTTCTAATCCGCAGGATTTTTCTTTGAAACAGTGGCGTAAGAGGCATAAAAATCCTAGCTTTAGTTTCTTGTATCATCTATAATCTAAGTTATCATCAATTTTTTTCTCAACTTCTTACTTTCGCATTCACCCCTCGCATATTCTAAAATCCCATCACGTCCGATTCCTGCGAACTTGGAGAATCAAACCGATAAGAAGAAGAAAAAAAAATGAGTGAGATATTCTTCGTCATCCTTCGCAGTATTGCGTACTTGTCAAAAGAGACGCCACTTTCTCCTCGACGGCATAAATAAATTCCGTCTCGGATGCCGCCTTCCACGTTAATAATTGAACGAGTTAGCCTTAGCTCTGGCATTCGCAGAAAATCCGATTAAAACCGGAACTTTTTCTCGACTACGATGAGACACGATTTTCTCTCCCCTCCTGCGCGTCTTTCGTGTTGAAACTCCTAAAACGAAAACGTGACGAGCGAAGGAAATAGAAACGGGAGAAACTTGGACGTATATCTACGAGGTAAATAGGTAGTAACGGCACCTACTGGCGGATATGCAAAGTTTCGGGAGTCGTTTAGAAGTTTAGTATGGCGAAGATAGTTAAGAAAGTGCCTGCCTGTATGCGCTTGTTGGTAAATATGGAGGCCAGGTGGTACGTAGGAGGACATTCATTCGTTAAATTATAAGCAGGCGGAGTTGGGAACAAGTCTCGTTTGTCTCTGCTACCGCCGAGGACGAGACCAGAATTTAATGTCGTTAATTCCTCCCAACTATCATCTAGCGAGTGGTGTATGACGCCTGTTTAGGTGGAAGGTGAATATATCTTTCGAACAAGCAAGTGCTGCATTTGTGTATCTAAAATCCGACTGCTTATGAGTGGTACTTACAGATACTAAAGTCATTTTAACTAACAGTGCCTTTATTAATTACTTCTCCTTTTCAAAGTTTGCCACTCAGAAACTTAAAATCCCTCTTTTTCACTAACAAGGGAAGGCTGTGAGATGCTAACCTCAGTTTTGTATGATAGTAGGGACTCCTTAGAGTTAGCAGCGACTGGTGCGTACTGCTGTGTACTGATTGAATTAATTGACTAAAGAAAATGAATTTTACAATGAAAAATGAAATTAAAATTTAAAATTAGCTAGCTCAACGGAAAAATTTAAATTTGAACAAAAGAACAATTAGCCTCAGAGTTACCCTCGCGAATTAAAACTTGAATCTAACCACGAAAAGTAAATTGTGAGTGAAAGAAATCTGACTTTCTTAAATACCCGAAAAATTGAAAAGCTTTAAATAAAAATAAAAGAACAGAATTTTTAACTCAACGAAGATAATTAACAATCAAATTTATTTTTCAAAAAGGGTTAAATTACAGCTCGTGCAGAAAAATTCGTGAACTGAAGGTTCTGGCCTAAATTAAAAACTGCACTTGATGTTAAATTACAATAGGACAGTGCTATTTCCTATGCAAAGCAAAAGATTTGTTTGTTCAGCCAGATAATCCTAAATATACTAATACAAACCCACGTGGTTTCAAATTAAAATAAATTCAATTTAAACGTGGACAATTACAAGAAATTTACACAAAAGAAAAACTAATTGCAAGCACAAAGCTTCTACTCACCCACACTCACTCACTCAAAACGAAACAGCAAAATAGAAAAACGGAAAAACTAACTCTTTAAACTATAATGAGAGAAAAACAACTAAAATATATCTTCCTGCACAAAAATAATAAGTGATCTTATATCTACAACCTGTACAATATATTAACAATTATTACAAAATGAATTCCTTGATGGGCAAAAATTTTTAAAGAAACGAAACGAAATTTACTATAATCAAAATGGATTACAAAATGGCAACAGTGATTTACAAAAATACGTCTACTCACGTTAACAGTCGACCAAGGAACTGCCTGACAAAACTTGAAAGCCGATAATTGTAAATCTTTCTTTCATATGCTAAATTACTTTGAGGATACGGTTTCAATAAATTTTCCAGTAATGTAAAATGGAAATGCATCGTCGGCAACAAAAACATATGGTGCTTTCTGCGACGTTTCTGATAAAGTTCTTGGTGCAGGCAAATTTAATCTTTCCTTTTCTATTTTTTTTTTGACAAGTTACTGGCTGAAAAAACACTTTCATCACTAACTCTACCGTTTACACCAACATTTACATAAATGAAACGATAATTTGCATCTACTAAAGCTAGCAGTACTATATTACTGCTTCCTTTATAGTTTCGGAAATATGATCCTGAAGGTATTGGAACTCTGAAAACTATATGACGGCCATCTAACGCTCCTAGACAGTTTGGAAAATTTCATTTATTTTCATAGTCTACAGCAATACTCAGCCATTCTTCACGTGTTGTTGGTGTCTAAAGGGTTTCTAAACGGTATTAACAGAAACACAAGTAACTAAAAAAATTAATTCACCTTTAAATATTCTCCCTTTAAGTGCTTATAAATAGCAGAACACGTTTCAAGAATTATTTTTGATATGGTGCTGTCATGAATTCTTGTGCTATACATAAGTGATCTCTATGATTCTCCTGTAGCCAGAAAACGTAAAGTAACATCCAGTCTGGAAAAAGTATTCTATATGAGTACAAAACTGCTTTTAAATACGTACTATTTGAAATTTATTACCTATATCTTGCACTGATAGATTCACGCATAAAAGTGTTTTGCTTTTCTATGTTGGTTTGAATCAAACATCAGTAACCCGCATAAAATTTCTGTATGCGTTTGGATCTTCTTGCTTCAATTCATTATTTAGTAGAGCTAACGTTCCTCTTCCACTTTTCCTCAGCAACCACTGTTTTGTCCATTGCTTTCTTTTAACCTTTGAACGTTTCATTACGTGATATATTAAAAAGGAACTTACTGTTGCTACACTTAACAAGAGTAAATTATTTATTTTGGACATAATAAATGAATTTAAAACCTTCACGCACTTATATTCTGTATTTTTTAAGGTTATGTTTTTTGTTTATTTTTGTAACATGCCTAAGTATTTGATAATGCGCAGGCGTATGGCAGTAACTTTTTCTAATAATTTTACTGAAATTTATAGGCTGTGTAAAACGAGTACGAAAAAAATACATTAAAAAAATATTCGTAAAATTTTGCTAGAGTTTATAAACAAATTTTTCATAAAATTTTCGCTATAAATTTTGGTCATAATTCTCACATGTGTAAAACGGCTCTTATATAAGGAATATTATTATTAATTATAATGAATGCGTAAAATAACTTTTAATTTACACACTTTCTGTATTAACAATATTTGATCAAGGTATATGTGAAACTAAATATCCTTAATTAGTACCTTATATAAAATGCCTTTAGTCACTCATATTCTGCTCGTAATAATTCAAGAGACGTCAACGGTTTCGCTTAATAATTCCCCTGACGAAGAACGACGTAACCGTCTGAATTTTAAAAAGGCATCATTCTGGTAACGTTGCAAGTCGCTGTAACGGAGCAAGGTATCTGTGGCGTCTCCTTGAACCGCATTTATTTACTACCAAGCTTCGTCAACAGACAACGACGCCTTTTGCAAGTAGCGATTGTTTTGTTCTTTGTTTCTGTTTCGTTTACTTTCGTGATAAATCGTCCGGCTTTCTAAAGCAGAATCGTACACAAGTTCGCGTAAATCCGGGAGATGAAAGATACGAAGTATGGCTTCTTAAATATTGTCGAGATATTTTGTTAGTCCAGCATATGATAAAAGTTTATTAAAGTATTTTTTGATGCTTTTTTGTTCGCACTTTCTTTACGTTTACAGAAAAAACTTGGCGGTTGTAGTCTAGTTTTAATTAATTGTATCCCTTTATATAAAATCTATGAAGATAATATAATATTTTTTATATCTATATATTTTATTTGATGTTTTGATCTTTTCTAATTTGTCGAGTGTAATATAAATATTTTCATAGCTTACATAGAGAAACTAAGGAATGAATTCAATAACGAAAATCGATATTATTTTGTATGAACAGTTCCTAAAGGATCTCAATTTTATCCTCTTATGGGTATACCGAAGGATATGATGGAAATTTTGAAGGCTATCTTCAAAGCTAGTTCAGTGATTTTGTATGATGATAGTACGCCCAACCATAACTTATGGAGCAATAGCTTCGTGGCGAAAGTCGCAATAAATTAGAGCCACAGCCAAACTTAAATCCATTCAATGGAATGCAAGTAAGGTAATGTCTTTCTCCCCGTCGTTGGCATCAAAAACTCTTCTGGACCTACCACTCTTGCATATTGTAGAAAAGCGAACCAGACTGACACTATTTCGTCTACTCATGCCTATGTGGCCAACAAGCTGCTGCAATCGGTTGCTTCCGACGACATGTTAAGAATGCCTTTGGAACTGATGTACACTCGACCAATGATTGATGTTATTCACTACCTCAAACAGAGAGGAATGGAGGTGCAATGAAAGAACATTGACGCAGGCATTGACACCTTCTGGTTTACGGACGGTTCGAAAACCAAGGAGCGTGTCGGCGCAGGAATTGTTGTTTTGCTAAATAACTACGTACAAACGTTTCAATTGTAACAATGACAAGTTTACTAATAAAAAAAAAACAGTTACAATAAATGTTCAAAGTGAACTACTTCATTTTCCATACATAACTCTTCGTTTGATGTTATTGAAGGCATTCCTTTTCTCACAGATAGCTTCAGCAAGTTCTTCAATTATATGAGAACGATTTGCAAATACTCAATTTTTTTGGTGTGGATAAATGAAATGTGGAAAAATAACATTAACTTTTAACTGCGTGTACGGAAATAAATATTATTGTGTTGTTATAATTTTCGTTTTTATATTTCGATACTTTTATAATTACTAGGGCTGAAACATACATACAGATGATCCTGAAATTGATGGATGAGCAATTATTTTAATCGTAAAATAAGCAATAATAAATTGCTCCCACTGAGGTCATTCAAAGAGAAGAGATTTTATTTTTTATTTGCATGTTCTACCACACAGAAAAAACCGAAAAAAAATATAAGAAACATAAATGTATACAGTCTAATATAACAAAAAACCAAGTTGGCATCTTGAACCAAACTAAAAAAAACCACCCTTAAAAGGGGGAAAAATGATAACTTTGAACTGAGTGAATGGAATTAGTTCTTGATTTTTTATAGAATACCCATAATCAGTGTTCATCTACATAATTTTTTTGAACGTGATAGCTTAAGTAATTTCTGAGAAAAAAAATATTAAATTTTTCCACCCTTATGCTAATATCTCGAATAGGGTGGCATCGATTGAGCTAATTTTTGGTATTTACAGTGTGTGTGGCAGTAGTACTCATTTTCTTTAATTTCAGCCGGATAGCTTTAGGGGCACTTTCAATGGCTTATCGGAGCAGAGCCTTTGTATTTATATATTATATTTTTTTTTATCATTTTTTACTATATACATACTTTTTGAAATAATTTAAATATATTAAACATACTAATTCTTCTGACATTTGATTTTTTCTTAATATTTTTTTTACATACTGCTGTGTACTGATTGAAACAAATGAACTTGCAAAATGAAATTAATAAGGAAAAAGAAAATTAAATTATCTAGCTCAACGGACAGAATCTTAAAGGGCGTAAAAGAACAATTAACCTCAGAGTTACCCTCGCGAATTAAAACTTGAATCTAACCACGAAAAGTAAATTGTGGGTGAAAGAAATCTGACTTTCTTAAATACCCCAAGAATTGAAAAGGTTTAATTAAAAATAAAAGAACAGAATTTTTAACCCAACGAAGATCATTAACAAACAAAATTTATTATATAAATGGGTAAAATTACAAAATGGTAGAAAAAAAACCCGTGAACTGAAGGTTCTGGCCAAAAATAAAAAACTGCACTTGATTCTAAAATACAATAGGACAATGTTATTTCCTATATAAAGCAAAAGATTTGGTTGTTCAGGAAGATAATCCAATATCTTTCAATTTCAAACCACGTGGTTTCAAATTAACACAAACTAAATTAAGCGTGGACAAATTCTAGTAAATAACAAAAGAAAAATTTAAATGCAAGCACAAAGCTTCTACTCACCCAAACCCGAGGTGGTTGAAAATTGAAAACGAATCAGCAAAATAGAAAACCAAAAATTAACTCTTTAAAATAGTAATGAGAGAAATTAAACTGAAAACATATCTTCCTGTACAAAAATAATAAATGATCTTATATCTATGATGTGTACACATCAATATATTAACAATTATTATAAAATGAATTTCTTGATGGATAAGAAAAAAGACAATTTATGGCAAAAATGGCAAACAATGATTTACAAAAATACGTGTACTCACGGTAACAGTCGACCAAGGAACTGCCTGACAAAGTTCTACAGTCGTTTTTCTTACAACAACAACGCAGACGTACAATCTACCCAACATCTAGTAGAATACGCACAAAATAGAACTAGCCAAACGCTAGACATCTAATTGACTGGAATTAAATTAAAAACTTAACACTTAAATAAACAAATTATACAATTAATTCTATAACTAAAATTATACAAACTAAACATTATGTGACTCTCGGTACATTGATAAAAGGCCGAACGAAATAAACAACTCAAAACTATGCAACTTAAAATATACCACAGCGGTAACGCGGTAAACTAAACACAGCAATACCTAGTGTTTCCAATTTCATACGTGAAAATTTTAATAAAAAAAATTGATGGGCGCTAGGAAATTCTTGCCAATTTAAGTTTGAACTCACGACCAACTCTTAGTTTATACTGGCTGCCGTAAGCCATGTTAAGCGCTGTTTAGTAGCGGTATAACCTTAATCTAGATGTCGAAAATTCAAGAACGCTTTTTTTTTACTGATGAAAAGCTTATTTTTTTCCAAGCCCCACGTGCCATCTGTCAGCGTTATTCCTTTACCACAACAGTTCTGTATCGCCCAAAATGCGAAGATATGTCTTTCGGTTAGAGGCCACGCACCGCCCTGTAAATCTAAAAGGGGAAAAACCGCTTTTTTTTCTTGTTTTTTTTTTTTTTTTACCGTTGGCGGTTCAACATACGCACGCAGAATCGAACAACCAGGGCACTTGGCCCTGCTCCATTACATACGCGGAGCGAGCGAGACAGACTAGAGACAAGAGCTCTATTGACTTATTCGCCGGTCTCGTAAATCTTTTTTAATTCCACGTGCCCGTTTCCGACCGTCCACCGACGCAGAGCCGATCACAGCCCCCTAATTGGTATGGGATTACGTGGGCCGGCAATTATTGTTTTCAAGACGTTTGACGTCTGATTTGGCGCGCGGTCTTGGCTCTCGTTTGCCGGTCCGTTGAAGCGCCAATACGATCGTCTCCGTAGCAGTGCTTAGGGTGTTATGTATGTACATCTGGGCTACTTTTTAGTACGTCACGTTTTGATGGTTCCGTGAATTCGGATTGGAGGAATTAGAAAGGCACCAAATGCATTTTGGAGAGTGCAAACGGTTAAACAGTAGTAGTCTCATAAAAACAAATTATTATATATAAGAATATGACGAAATTTGAACGGCAAATTATGAATTGTTAAGGCGAGTCTGGACGTCCAAGCGTGCGACAGAGATAAATATATCGGAAAAGTATTCCGCGCTTTTGCGGAAAACGATACGACCGATTTTTAAATTTTAAACTGTATTGTCTTAAAATAAGTTTGAAATTGCGCAACTTTTAATTTTTTATTTTCGATGTATTTAATTTTTAAATTTATAAGTTTTTTATTAAAACAATCTCTAAAATCGGCTCACCGGCGCATTTGAACACCATTTTTTAATAGACAACTTTTTTAATTTTTGAATTTGGACTAATAATAACGCCGAAACAGAAATATTCATTTTCTTTTTTCCATCAAATGCCGACAGGCCGCCGTTCTATCGTAACCTAACGCACAGATCGATTTTGTTTTGAAGACGTATGTACGTACAGATGGTCTGCTATGGCAATCACGTAGGCATAAATATAAGGATATTCATTCTGCTTTCAGTAGTGATTTTGTGTATTTTACACAATCCAACACTACTCTACTATGTTTTAAATAAGTGCGAAATTCATAAAATGTGTAAATCTTAATAATAGATATGTATCTACTTTTTATTAACGAGTCATAATTATAAATACTAAACCACTTCAATAATTTCCTTGATGCCAATTGGCATACGAACACAGATATCAATAAAATGCAAATAAAAAAAATGCACACAGCATTTTTTTCGACTGAGTAAAATGTACCTATAAATTACAATTTCTTTTATATCTGCTCAGATTACATACCTAGTATGATAATCATTTATATTGACCGCCCTAGAATTATTTTTGGATTTTGGGGCACTGGAATATGCAATGACAAAATAATAAAATGCCTAGCTAAGTAGATACGGCACTTACTTTTTGTGCAATGGAACAGTAAATCTTAGAAGAAGCCTTTTTTCCTTTCGCGCTGATACGAAGATGCTTTTTCATTTTTGACGAGTATCTTTTATCTATTTTTAGATAATGTGGTTTGCTACTTGTAAGAAAGTAAATATTCTTCGTACAATAACTGCAGTGCTAAATCAGTTCCAGAGAAAAAACTTTTGAGGTACTTGACCACAGGTGTGCGATGTCTCTCTGTGTGTGTGTGTTGAGTGAGGTTTGTATGTTTGTGACAGTGTATGGCATCCTGACTCATTTATCACAAGTTACTCTACAGGAAGTTGTATTGTAAAATCATAGAGACAGGTTCTTAGCAGTTCATTTTGGGAACATGTAATATAGAAAACAATCATTTCACATCATTCAAAAAGACAAAAGGTATCTTTCTTTTCGATCTAACTATCGCTGAGGTTTATCCTGCATCAGTGTTCTACAATGCTCTTCACATTTGTGCATTGAGTTCTTGGAAAACAGCAGTACTCAATTTACAAAATAAGTACTGAATTCTACTAATTCATAGTAAATTATATTATCAGTGTTATATTATTTATTTTGAATGAATAGGTTCTTTGTAGCCTAGTAAACAAATAAAATTGTAGTACCTTATTATTTACATTTCAATGTGATTTTTCTAAAAAACCTATGAAATAGTGTTACTCTATACATTCGAGTTCATATGAGCAGCTAACTAATATTTGAAAAAATCTGTTTACTCGAAACCAGTATCATTTCTGTAGCGCACTCAATTCGGCGCTTGTGCTACCGTCGACTATATGGTTGTTCCAGGGACAGATAAAGAGAAAACACATTTTCCTCTTTCGGACGCTATTTGCAATCAGAAAGAAATGAAAAAAAATGGTGTTAATACTGTAAGTAACGCTGAACCTCGCCTTGACTATAATTTTATTTTTCTTTTTGAAAACAAATAGAACCAAACAAAAAAAAAAAAAGAAGAAATTTAAAAATAAAACGTTGGGCAGATTTAAATACCGTTTTTCAAAACAATCTCTTTACAAATTAAAATATTTTGATCGGTATGTCTAAAAATAGCGGAAAAATAATCCGCGCCATCTCCTGGCAGAGAATCTCATTAAAAGGCCGTCCAGATTCGCCTTAAGTGAGTAAGAAGTACTGACGAATAATAAGATACCAGAAAATGGTTTGTTATTTATTCATAACACCTGAAATGTTTATGAATTTCTCCTACAATATATGATAGTCCGCTTTCTTGAAATGAGGGTATAAATTAAAAATATATAGGTTATCCACCTGTCACTGTCAAAATTTATCGTCCCAGCGATGGTGATGAAATAATAATTAAATTACTTTATAATTTATAATGACTTTAAAGATGGGTATTAATCAAACAACTACAAAAATAACTTGTTTGTAGAAATTTTATTTAGTTATAGATTTTAGATGTAGATGTAGATAGATAGATGGTGATGTTACACTTGCGCACCTAAAAGACAGGGTCCCCTATTCTTGCTGCGTTACAGCTGGCCTTCCAATCCTATTCCTTTCAGAAGTGTAGGATGTCAGAGGCCCCAGTCTAGGTAAGTCTCCCTCATCGATTCACTGCTCCAAGGTGCAACGCCCTCGAAGTGCACAGTGCTACGCAGTTTGGGAGGAGGTGGATGGGTGTTTCATCCTCTCCCCACAAAATCTACATTCAGATTTCTTTCCAATCCAAGCTTACTCAAGTGTACTTTCAGTCTACAATGGCCTGAAAGTATTCCTGTTAATATGCGAACATTGTTCTTATTCAGGTTGATGCATTCTGTAAATCCTCTTCCGTTATATTAAGTCCCAGAAGAATTTTACTTTGCCTCATTCCTGGAGATTTCCCAGTAAACTGGATTTTCTCTGTCCATTTCCATTTTTAGTTTCTTCAGTATTGTACTGCTACTTTAACCCGCAAAAGGGTTCAGGTCCTACAAAAGCATTATTCCAGCCCTTTTTTGCGAGGTATCCTTATTGGTTTCCTTCCACTCCTATGTGACCGAACCCACAGGAGAGTTACTTTATTTCTTTTGCCTAGCTCATTTAATTTCCAAGCATTCCCAGATCATCTTGGAACTGATTTCATATGAGCTCAGCGCCTTGATGGCTGCTTGGCTATCAGACATGATGATAATCTCCTGCTTCCGAGAATTTCTATCCATATTGAACTGAACACATCTTTCAATAGCGTGTATTTCCGCCTGAAATATACTTGGATATTTTTCCAAGCTTTCGAAATATGTAGTTCTAGGCCCATATATTCCTATTCCAGTTCCTTCTGCCGTTTTGGAGCCATCAGTATACCATTTGATGGCATTTCTATTCAAGTTCAAGATGGTGTTATGATCCCACTCGTTCCTGTTACTGAGCTTTATGATGAATTCCTTCACAAAGCTGATTTTTTTTTACATGTCATCTCGGGGCATATCACAGGTTTGATCACCGTCAGGAGATTAAGGCCTTTGCCTAATCGTTCCTTCCTTGACCATTCTGAGTGTGGTTCTTTTTGCTACGCCCTCTACTACAATATGGAGGGAGCAAGATCCAATACTACCACGATAGCTGCTGTTGGGCAGGTTCTCATAGCCCCCATTGTGCATACACATGCTAATCTTTGCACTTTCGAGAGGTTAATTCTCGCGGTGGCCAGATTAGTTCTTTTGCTCCATGCTACTGACGCATAGGTGATGATCGGTCTCACTATCGCTGTATACATCCAAAGCAGTATTTTTGGTTTGCATCCCCAATTTTTCCCTGCAAAGTTTCTGCACACCATCAGAGCTCTTTTGGCCTTGTTGGTAACTTCAAGTTCATGTTTGTTCCATAGAAGTTTATTGTCTAGGTAAGGCCTAGATATTAACCTCAGTTCTCCAATCTATATTTTGCCCATCCAGTTTTATGGTTTTAAGATTGGATTTTCTTTTCCTAGTAAATGCTACTAGGGTTGTCTTAGTGGAGTTGACATTGAGTCCTATCGATGGACACCATCTTCTCGTGAAGTTCAATCCTCTTTGAACTATGTCACAGAGGGTATTCTCAAATTTGCTTCTTGCCTATATGACAATATCATCAGCATACCCTTGACAAGGTATACCTAGATCCGTCAGTCCGCATAAGAGTTCGTCTACTATTAGGCTCCATATAAGTGGAGATGTAAGTCCCCCTTGTGGGCATCCTCTGGTCGTACTAACCGAGATGGTCTTATGTCCCACCTTCGCCTCCACCGACCTGGTAGACAGTAGCTGCGACATCCATATAGAAGTCACACCGTCTACCCCCCCCCCCCCCCCTATTAATTAATGCTTTTTTGACAGACTCGTGTGGAGTGTTGTCAAAAGCACCCTCTATGTCTAGAAATGCGTACACTACGGTTTCTTTATTCGTCAGGGCATCTTGGATTTTGTCTGTCAGCTCCACTAATGCAGTCTCAGTGGATTTGCCTGTTTGATAGGCGTGCTGACAGGGGTGCAATGGCACCCGCTCCAAGATGTCTATTCTGATATAGTTATCTACAGCCTTTTCCACCGTTTTTAAAAAGAATGATGTGAGGCTGATAGGTCTGTGGGATTTAGGGTGCGTAATGTCCTTTTTCCCTGCTTTTGGTATAAAGGTGACTTTAGCCCTTCGCCGGGCTTCTGGACTGTACCCCAACTCCAGACTACTTCGGCTTATCCGAATGATGTGAGGAAGGATTTTTTCCTGCCCTTTTGTGAAGTAGGACTGGAAAATCCCGTCTACTCCCGGTGTTTTGAACGACTGAAAGGTATTGGTGGCCCATTTTAACCGTTTGCTGCTACATATGTGTCTTGCTTCTTTATTTAGTCTTCTATATATCTGGGAAGGATTTTCCGAGGTTCCCACTTTGCTTTCGGCAAAGTGGGTTTCTAGAATGTGAAGGAAACTTTCAGTGAAGCTTCCTTTAAGAGATATTATTAAGAGATACCAGGTGTTTCTGTTGTCGGCACTTCATTGATCAATAAGGAATAGAATACATTCATTGTAAGTGGTATTTCTGTTTCTTATAGCAAACCCCATTTATGATAATACCTTATACAAAAGATTCAGAAGGATAGAAAACTTTAATTAAGTGTTTCCGCAACAGTTTCTATCATCTGGGTCGTATTTTTTCCTATCTCTTTCTAATGTTTAAATTCGAGAGAGTCATTTCCTCGCTGAGACGTATATAAAAAATTTAATTTGTTCCAGAAACATTCTTTCAACTCTTCCACTCCTGCCACGTCGAGTAGTAATAAATCATCTTCGTTTCTCATTTTTCCAAAAAATCTTTCCTGCTTGCCAGAGAGAAAGAGAGGGAGAATTGTTTTCCTCCTCTCATTGTCCTCCTCTCCAAACGCACGAGGAGATGCTCTCGACTTTTGCAAAAGCTAATTACCTCCTCTCGGGCACTCGCCCGCTCCATCATAAAGCGAATATAATTGGCGGAACCGTGATTCTTTTTATCCATCCTCAGAAGGCGACCTCCTCTCCTCCTTCCCCCTTCTACTACTTTCTTTTTTTCTCCCCCCGAGTTCCACTAGAAAGAAGAAAAACGAAAACAATTTAATCAAACATCAGCGGAACGATGCAATCTTCTGTCCGTTATCCTACCCGGCCGTGAGTTTTAAAATAGGACGGGTGTCCCGGTAAATCCCCGGCGCTCGTAAACGGGCGACATGAATATCGCGAAAAATGGGAGCCCGTGGACTTTTTGCTCTCGCCGGTGGACCGTTCCATTTTCACTTAATGCTGGGAATGGGCTGGCGGGACTGTCGAATGGTGTAGATGGGGAGCGATGCCGTGCGGGGGAAGTGGGGAAGGGGTGTCATAATCGCTTTGCGGAAATTTTCCCGTTTTCACGCGGCTCGAAGGGGGGAACGGGTAGGTGCTCCTTCTTTTCTCGTTTTAACGGCTAAAGTACGTAAGAGCTTCCCCGGGGTGTGTTGCCGTCCGTCCTCTCTAGTCTGGCGTTAACTCCTCGCACTT
Source organism: Protaetia brevitarsis (assembly GCA_004143645.1). Classification (NCBI taxonomy): domain Eukaryota; kingdom Metazoa; phylum Arthropoda; class Insecta; order Coleoptera; family Scarabaeidae; genus Protaetia; species Protaetia brevitarsis. Next base: position 11,888 of record RXPK01001220.1, on the reverse strand, counting down.
TTATTGGGAGTCTAAATAGAAGTTTCTACTAGACCGGGGAATTACCTATTATCCTCGGGGATATTGCGAGAGGACATAAATGGAATAAATCGAGATTAACACACGACACATTCTCCAAAATTATTACCCTTGTATTCGCTGCTTATACAGAGTGATTCTCAATATATGTGACAAACCTTAAGCGCTGATTTCTTGGGGTTATTTCGATCATAAAAGTTCATAAGAACATATGTCCAAAATCGCTTAGTTCTAAAGTGGTACAATGTTTAATAGTAAGTTAACATAATTAATGTTTTTATTATAAATTAACAAAATAATTAGTAAAACAAAATTAACTTATTCTAACTGTTGAAAATGACCGCCCCCAACTGCAGTACAAGCTTCTATCCTCCGTCGTATTGACTGGCGAGTCCGTTCTAAAATACCAGGGGTATTTCGAATTGTTTGAAAAGCTGCGATAATACGATTTCTCAGTTCATCGACATTTTCAATGGGAGCCGTATAAACTAATGATTTAAGGTGACCCCAGAGAAAAGAGTCCAAAGAATTTAAGTCTGGAAACCGAGAGGGCCACGGTTGTGGACCTCCCCGTCCTATCCACCGATCTGGATACGTATTGTTCAAAAACTCGCGAGCAACTAAACTAAAATGCGCTGGAGCACCGTCATGCATAAAATACATTTGTAGTCTTAATTGCAACGGAACTTCTTCCAGCAGTATGGGTAGCTCCTCTTCAAGAAAATTGCGGTATAGCCCGCCATTTAACCGCATCGATAAAAAATGTGGACCTATCAAGTGACTCCCACAATTCCGGCCCACACATTGACAGAGAATTGATGTTGATGACGGGCATTCACTAGTTCGTGTGGATTTTCTTCGGCCCATATACATGAGTATTATGAAAATTAATAATCTCTAGAGAAAAGTAGCCTCGTCGATGAAGAATATTTGAGCTAAATAGTCAGAATTTTGTGCGATTTTATGTTGCATCCATTAACAAAAAGCCACTCTTTTTTTACCAGCATTACTAAAAAAGTCTGCCCATTCCACCGACTCGTTATCTCTAATATCTGTTTCCACAATCAAATAAAACATGCCCCACTACATTTACAATGCGAATCATTAACCTCACCTACACTTTCAGCGTATCGTATAGGAACCAATGCATATTAATGGTTGCGCGTGTGCGTATAGACAGCCAATATTTTTTTTTAAAGAAAGTATGAATTGTTGATTATTAAAGAAATGTCATTCATAAATTGTGGTATCTAAGTTACTCACCAGAGACAGCACCTTACGGCAATTAGACAACTATAATGTTCTATATTGTAGGGTTCCATACTGGGTCATATTTTATTCTCATTACATGTTAATGATTTATTGCTATGTCTTGCGAAATTATTTATATTGATGCATGCAGTTGATATAAAGGAGGGAATAATATTTATTATTATTGCTCAAAATTTTGAGGAAATAGTAAAAAAGGGAGCCGCAGTAAAATAGATTTTTTTTTCAAATATCATGAAAACGGTAAATTGCAATTGCAAGCTTAAAAATTCAATTACCGTTCCTCCAATGAAAGCCAATGATTTTTGTGTTAAACAAAATTCCGCTATCAACGGCATCAAATTCAATTGCACTCTCAACGGGCTAGATGGCGCTAACTACATAACCCACGCCAGCCAAATGACGACCGCAAATTAATGTTTGTTATATCCGTTTGTCCAGAACTTAATTCGTTTTTTGCGTTTGTTTTTTTTTTTATTAGTTTGTCAATGCCGTTTTATATCCTGTGCATCTCTCTCTAAGTAAAATTTTATTTTATTCTCCGCCATTCCGACGAAATGTGCATTAGCTCGGGCGATATTCCGTTTTTAAATTGCAAATACGGGCGACCCTCGCACACCAACCACCCCCCCACCACGTCCCCGTGGAGATTGGAAATGGAAATATGCGGGTAATAGATTGTGAGATGAAGCGAGTCGCTGGATATTTCTAATAAATAATTTTAAAGAGACGCTGGTGGAATTGCAATCGCGTCTGTTCATTTCGCGAGAGAAGGTTCCGTGGACGCTAGAGGGCGCTGAAAGGGCTATAGGGAGCGCCTAAGACCCCTCCTAGGCACGGTTGAGGAGGTATTCGTCTATTTCCAATTTCCAGATCCTTACTATGTGCATGCGGGGTGGTCTAATTCTTTTTCTGCTTTTTTCCGACCCCATTAGCTAGCTATGAAGGTAGGAGAGCCGTATAGATAGGACGAGCAAACTGCTGGAACAAAGGAATACCGAAGATTATCAGTAGAGTATAAAATTGGAGGATTTTAATGGCTCCTTTATAATGTCGGTCGGGTTTCTTTCTTTTTGCAATTAATGAAGCCTTCGTATATGAGAGAATTTGTATTGCAAGTTAAGTTTCCTTTTAGAAGTTGAATTCTATATAGATCGTTCAAGTTGGAAAAGCGAGCAATTTCTATGTCTACTCCTTGCAAATAAAAATGACCATAAATTTTTTTATTCTATTGTAACTACCCTTAACATTGATAAGAAAGGGCATCTAAGTGTATCTCACTCTTTGATTACGATAAAATTTGGTAGGAATGTAGAACAGTGAAAAATATTTGATGACTATTTTTTTTAACTTCATGTTTTTTTTTGTATAGGGTGTAATGGAGGTTCAAAGTTATCGATTCAGGTCGTTCCTTGTTTACAGTCGTACATTTTGGGTTGAAAAAAGAGCAAGTGGCGCACCCATGGGCTCGTTCGGGGGTAAAAAAATATATTTTTTTGTTTCCTTAGCTCTTGTATATTGCAAAAAACATCTTTTTTCTTCTTAAACTGCATGAAAAATTAGAATTTTCGGACTTTTGCAAAATGTCTATTTTGGGAAGTTGTGGTCATTTATATGTACCCCCCTGACTATTACTCTTCATATATTTGGAGTTAAATTGAATGTAGCGTTATATTTAAAATAAAAAAATTGTATTGGACTATAAAAAAAGTAATGTTGTGATACATACCCTTTATTTATGAAAACTAAATTATTGGAAATCATCCCTACCCCGTGCTCCACCTAAAAAAGGTACTACACGAGGCTAGCTATTCTAAATACTATATGGGTTCCATAACAATTGAAATGTTCCTACTCTAACTAGATAATTTCCCTGTGATTCTTAATAACGAAAATATAATACAGTAGCCTCGCGACCATATGAATGCTACTTTTGTGAAATGATGAAATATGTGAAATATGATTAGTTCACATAATCGCGAGTCTATTGTAAATCAGTCAGCTATCAGTTATTATTAAATGCGCCCATGGAACGACTTGCTTATCTCCCAGCATTCGCCAAGGACACTGATTATATGTAGTATACTTATTTGAAAAGGAGTACCGACCGGAACTTCCTTGAAGAATAAACTAAGCTGTATGGGTAATACGGTCTTTAAAATAAAACTGCTAAATCTCCTCAATATTTCGTCATATATTTTTTATGACTTCATCAGGAGGACATCTACAATATTACAAAGAATATGAACCAATAGTAATGAAAGATTTAAAAAAAATACTTACAAAGTTCAAATATAATAATCAAATGATGCTGTGAACTGAAGGTCCAAGCATAAAATTTAAGAGAAATTAAAAATGACAAAATTAAATTAGCTAGCTCAGCAAAAATGAAGTTAAAAGGGCGCCAGAGATTTATAATCTCAAGGTAGCTTCTGAAGAAGCTAAAGTGGGTGATTGTAAAATGACTTTCTTCAAAATTCCCAATAATTGAAATGGCAGATTCAAAAATAAAAGAACTAGTGATTTTTAAAATGATATATACAATCATTAAGTTTATTTTTAAAAAAAAAAGAAAAAAAAACATTTGATACAAATTTGCAGGATAATAAAAACCTTGAATATAGGAATTCTGGCATAAAACAAACCTGCATAAGAATTTAATATGACAAAGGACGATTTAAAATCCTTTAACAAACAAAATGGAAGATTCGTTCTAGAAGGAATTTCATAAAAAAAATCATCCACGCGGTCATGAAATCCAAACTAAAATTTACACGTGGAGAAATAGATACAAATTACATTGAAATTTAAATTTAATAGCTCAAAGCTTCACTTCACCTTCCCGAGGTGATTAACAAAAAATACAAACAATTAATAAGAAAACGGAGAATTTAACAAACTTTGCGGAATCCTCTAGAACTTTTTACAATAATTACTGATCTAACATCCAAAATGTGTACACAATTAAACAATACAGCAATAATTAAATAGGAGTTCCTTGAAAGCTAATCAAACAAAACGAGCAACAATTTAAATAAAAATGATTTACCTCAACGGCAATAAGAAAATAAACAACACACATCTCTACTTACGGGCAACTTTCAACGAACTGCTTGCCTTTTTCAAGGCCTCCCCGCATATATATGAAATATACAATCGTGCGTTGAACGCAGAGCGCAACTCTAAGAAAACTCTAAACAAATAAACTAACAATAAGGGAGTACGCAAAATGTACAAATAAATGATTTTAAATATATACAACTGGCCAAAAGAAATGAAACAAACAATAAATAATATTCTTAACAAAACTTAGAACAGCAGAAACTCTATCATTGTTTTGACAAGGCTGATTAGGAATAAATAAATACACAATTTGAATTCCGAACGCCGGGGGCCATACCATAGCAGTAATTGTTAAATTTATTAAGTTTTTTAAAAATGTCAAAAACATTTTTGTAAGAAGGTAATGTTACTACGGTATTTTGTAAAATGTTGCAATAAAAATTGGTTAAGTTGATTTGTGTCTGTTTGAAATTAATTGAATTTTGATTACTGTTAATATGAACCATTTATGAAATAACCGCTTTTTGTAATTATTTTCACATCAGAGAATTTAGAGTATTATCAGAATTTAAAATTATTGGTCTAAATATTGAAAAATATTAAAGGACAAGGCGCATGAACGTTTACCTATACGACTATCACTTTTTATGTTGGTTATTCTATTCTTAAAATATACTTAATATACTAATATAAAAACAATGGCCAAAACCATTACTGGAGGAACTTAGTCGGCAATTGAAAGTACCTACCACACTCACAAAGCGAATCATTAAACCTCTCAATTCTACATAAATTGATTTAAATTACCGTGACCTGTTGTTAATTCTACCGTCTGATACGATAAATTAACCCTAAATTTCCGTAAAACGTGTAATGCTACTGATAAATTTCCTAGTCCACCTTCCATTTAAGTATTATCCCACCTACTCTGCCAATCATATCAAGTTTAACCCTAAACGCTTTTTACACTGCACTAGCCAAAATTAGCCCAAATCTAATAATCAACCTATCTCCCCTAGATACCGCCTTTTCGCTAATTGATCCGCCCTCTCATAAAGTAATGTGATACAGACAAAGATTAACAGCTAAGAAAATTTGTGCGTAATTGGTTTTTAACATTTTGCAACTATGTGTTTACGGTTGTATCGCGATGTTGTCTGACAATTTCGTCCACACTTAACCATGCGTACAAAACAAATTTAACAAATCTTATTGATATTCTTGTATTCTCTCCATTATAAACTGCACTTGAGAAAGTTAACAAAATCACTAGAAATGTAAATAGATACCTCACGAATCTTAAACTGCTTTCACATAAAATCAACGTTGTTTCAATTGTTGTCAAAATCAATGCTTACTAGATAGGACTTCTGGAGTTTCATTGGCTTTGATAGAAAATACAGAATAACAAAAAACCATTGGAAAATGATTTAAAGCATGCCGCAGAGAGGGCAAAGAAACACGAAAATTCGTTTCTCATATGAGTGCATGCGTGGATTTTAACGTTCTAGGCAAAGTGGACATACGCGAATAGTTAGACAGTGCTTATGCGCAAGGACGTAGAATGTAGTGCGTGTTTTGGCCGCTTTTAGTGTTGCAATAACACACAACCAACTTAAAAGTAAAGTTATGACGGAAAACATATAAACTGTTGGATATTATTTGTACAACCCCCATGTCGACAGCAGTATGTGAACGATGTTTTTCCACCCTCAAACGCATTAAAACTTTTCTGAGAAGCACGATGTTAGAAGATGGACTGAATGCATTTTTACAACAAAGTCATAGACGTCTTTTCCAGCATGAAAAAAGGAGAAGGGATTTTATGTAAAAAATAGGCAAGTTTTATATTGTGCACCTCTTTATAACTCACGAGCCGCCACTGGGTTAATAAATATATCGTAATACACTTCTAATTTACTGTATTAATAAAGAATCTAGTTATAAACACAGCTGTGACACCTAATAAAAATGATGGTAAAAGTACCCCAAAAAGATGGCAACTTGGATGGTGACGACAACTGGGCTACCGGCCTATTTTTGGGGTAAGATTTACACCTATAGGGATTTTCACATGCTGTGGAATATGCATTGAAAGTGTGGTATTTTCCTGGTAAATTACACCTCGAAAGTAATATTCCCTAATGGAATGGAATAATTCAGGTAGATTTACCACACCTTCAAGGAATATTCCACCAGTATGTGAAAAATCCCCTATAGGTGTAAATTTAACCCAAAAATAGGCGGTAGCCCAGTTGTCATTTATTTTTTTAATGTATAGATTAGAGTAACAACAAGAAATTAGAAATAATTGATTATTAGTTGTTTTATCATCCAGAAATATAAGTTTCAGTTATCTAATAACATGTTGTATGTCATTGAGAACTTAATGCAGATTCTCCACTTAAATATTCAAAATATACCCATTTATAATATTAGATTTAATTTAATAATTTTGAAAGATATATTAATTTAGTTGGATTACAGAGAGTTTACAATTAATTCAATATATTTTTTAAATTCAATAAGCAGTGTTTTTAAAGAGTAAACATTTTGGGACAAAGGTCGATAAGAAAAGCAATAGTTACTAAGAATTGGTTGTATTTCATAATACAAAATCTAGTTGAATGTAACCATAAAATAATTTTGACTAACAAAATACATTAAAAATCTTATCAATGTGAGTTTGGATTTGAAGCTTTTTTATTTTTGTGCCCTGTTCAGGATATATTTTAAAAAAAAAACCTCTGCAGAACACTCTAATGTGTTAGAAGCTCTTTTTGCGTACTGCAAATGAAAATTAAAATATGCCCCATCATTTGTGTAATGCAGAACGAAATGAATCTGTTGGGCTAATAACTGTCTTTCTACCATTAAGAATGCGACTTCACATTTCCTAGAAAAGAAAAATAATGTAAAAAAATATGAAATAAATAATATTTTTATTAATACCTTCTCTCCAAGCATATTATCAACGGTGTATTCGCCTCAATTTCTTCAAGTATAGATTTATCCTGAAATTTTTAATAAATTTAGCAATTTAAAAATATATTGTATGTAGAAAATAGTCGCGCCGAATCGAAGCCTCTTTATGTGAAACCGGGGTTTGGATGCAGTGATTAATCGTTTTTTAAAAAATTGTAACCGGTTAAAACCGGTTTTCAAAATCGAAACCGGTTTTTAAAAGCAGATATTGGGCTTTAAATAGGTTTTTTCGAATTTAAAAATACATAGCACTTTAAAAAGTAATACGTATTGTTTTTAGTTTGAAACTGGTTTTGAAAATCGATTTAAAAAACTGAATTTTAAAAACCGATTTTACTAAAAATCGATTAATCGGTTTTTGATATCTGCGCGTTCCCGCATTGCTAGTATATACATAAAATAATGTTGTGATTAAATATTGAACTCAAATTTGCCGCCCTGCGGTCTTGCACATTTGCATGTATAAGGTGCTTAATACCTACTTTACTTTGCCATTAAATCCTAAGTAAATCCAAATAGCTCTTCCTTACTTTACTTGTATCATCAATTTAACAACGAAAACATAGCCGCCAATAACGGCAAGACACTAGTCGTTTACATATCCAAAATGTTTAATGAAAGAGAAAAAAAAAAGAATTGACTCCTTCAAAACGAAGACTTTCTGTTGTTTAAATTGAAATTGATATACGGTAGTTTCTGCTGTGTCACTTGCACGTTGAAAACTTTAAATAATATCCATAACTCTGTAGCAACAATACCGCCAAATGCTATTGAGGTAAGTTCCCAGTAATATCATATTAGATATCACATACGCAGGTGTATGTCTATTATTTATATGTGGCTATCATACTAAGTACATAGTAATCCATCTCAATTACATAATTAATGGTAAAATGAACTTACCTCAATCTTTATTTGCAAGACAAAATGAAAAACACACCATTTACATTTATGCGTTGAAGCCATCAGTGTAGATGCCGCACTTGTATTCAAACTGCGTACCTCAAACGCTTGCGCTTGTATAGTCGACGGCTAATGTAATGCATTTCTCGTAACGGGTTTAATTTGTTGATTCAAGCGACACAATGGTAATGGAATGTTAAAAAAACATTTTGTGTTCCAATCAAATAAACAGATGCATTATATATAATATATAATCACAATTTCATGTCTTTGTATTATCCATATTGTATTTTTACCAACATAAGGGTAATATTCCACGAATATATGTTTTTTTCCATGCTCCTAAGCAAATTTCCCCAAGTGAGGGAAAATATACTTCATGTATTGAAGTATTTGTCATCAAAGTCAGGTTTACCAGGCAAAATTACACCTAATTGTGGTAAACCTGATGTTTACTCTCTTTTTGGTGTAATTTTAACTTATATTCATATGTTTTCACCACCAGTGAGGATTACATTATTTTTGAGTGATACTCGTCATACATATTGATTAGATTATTATTAATCATCTGTAGTGGAGAGTCCTAATACTTTTGGTAGCTAGTGTTACGTTCACAATAGGAGAAGAAAATAATAATCAACGGGCGATAACTTAGCTTCGCGTATACAACCTGAGCATCTATGTACTTACAAGCGAAGTTACATCCAAAACTATTCGTTCAACTCTTCCCGTAGATATATTGTATGATATATATATATGCGCCTTTTTCCTTCCAAGTGTACGACGTGCGGTAAACTGAAACCGGAAATAGGTTTAAGGTTACTCATAACGAATGCACACCTACAAATACCGTACGCACATAACAGAAACAAGCCACCGAGATGAAAGTTGTGACAAAGACCGCCGTAGCTAGGCGGAAATCGAAATGGAGGCATTTTCCCGGATGTGACCGTCATAAGTGCCGCAGGCAGTCTAGAAACGAACCACACACACACCCAAACACATGAGCACACAACGGTGGCGTCTGAAGGCCTTTGAAGGTTTGCGCGAGATAGACCAGCACAACCGGCATAGAACAGTCGGAAATTTTATTCGGCCTCACACCACCACTAGGAGAGTCCTGGTGCGCCGCTCCGAATCACACTTAAAGGATTATCTCGCGCAGAAAGGCGACAGAATAGAAAAGCCCTAATGTATTACTTTCTCTCCGTTTTGTTCCGTGTTTTGTGAGCTTTTATCTTTCCTTGTTTGGGTGTTAGTTTGTATTCGGCCGCCTCGTGAACGAGAGCAGTCTTTGCATATTCCCGTTTAATAACGACAGGGGATGTCCTATTAATATTTAAGAGTAAACGGATTAAGCCTGGAATTTATTGCAGAATGAGAAGCAATTATCCTGTAATTAGAAATTAACAAATGGCACTGGTTGAAATAGAAAATAAAAATGAATAAAATCAGTCAGCTAAATGCATTGAGATAATCAAAGGATTCGTTTAGCACTAAACAATTAATAAAAAAAATTATAAAATAAAAAATGCTGTATTTAATTTCCTATTATTTCCGTAAAATAAGCTACAACTCTTCTCTCTATAACTGTTTCAAAGATGAACTCATTAGGTGTCAATCACACATTTTTGCAATTAGTGCGTAACCATACCATTTATTCACTAGTGCGTACTAGGTCAATTACCACTAGGTGGTAATAGAATGAAACATTTAAGCAGACTATTAAGTTATCACATTGCAAAGATGGAGATGTATATGACATTTTGTAAGCAGTTTGAGGTTATTTATTAAATCATTGTAAGATTTGTATTTTTAATTAAATCTTTGAAATAGTAAATATTATAAAATTATTTAACTTGAATTATCTTAGAAGAGATAGTGATACGTTCAGTAAAAATTTGTTGAAATTATAGTGATATGCTCTGTTGAGTACTCAAACTGTGAACCATTCCCAGAAGTTCCAGGTAGATTCAATTATTTTCCGTGCAACATATTTCCAACAAATTTATTTTATAGAAGAGGCAACGTACCTCAGAAAGCCGTGCTTTCCAGCACTATCGTTTTATAGTTAAAATATATCCAGTATTTGCTAATGTGCGCCTGGATCTTCTAAACAATGTCCTGTATAGATGAGATCTGGTAAATGAGAAAACTGCAATTTTAGGAAAATTCCCGTGTTAACACGATAGGCTATAATTAAGCAGCAATGACGATGTTAGAAAAAAATTCGTGATAACGTTTTAGGCGAGATTATTATATGTTTTATAAGCGATGGACGTTACAACATCATCCGACATCTGGGTAATTGTTTTTGTTTTAGGTATGTTGACTATAATAATCGGAATTGTATTGAAGATTTCACACATATATTAATAATTCTCTCGTACAGGCTCATTATATATACTATTATCAAATAACCAGAAATAAAGAATTAAAAAAAGAACGAAATAAAATCACACTAACAATTTATAGCTAGTATAATTATCATAGGCTTTTTCAAAAAATTTTAATTTTTTGTTTGATAACATAGATAGCCGTTTAATAATGCTTGAAGTTTATATATTTGATATATCCAATTCCATGGTACATTAAACACGATCTTAACATCAATAATCGTCATAATGTGCGATTTATAATCTTTACGTAGCATTTAAAATAAGCAAGTAAGACGTTATCAAATATGAAAAAATTGTTCCTTTGCAACATTTCAAAATTTTTGTATCGCTTTGATACAAGTGTAAGATTTCTCGGAAGTATTATTATGGTTTTTTCAGCAATTTGCCGTATTTAGGCGGAGTGCATGAAAAAAGTTGTAGAACTCATATAAAAGTATAATATAGTTACTTAGTAATATATATATAAAAATTTCAAAATGGTCATTTTAAATTAACTGTCAATTAAAATCTGTGCACACCAAGGTACACGGTGACACGCCAAAAATTTCCTACTTATAAATTTTCTCGTTTGGCTTAAAAAAGAGAAATTTTTAAAACTAATTGCAAAAATAGCATAAAAGAACGTTTCATTTGACTTACTCATTCAGTTAGAACCGTGGTACGCCACTCGTTTTTAACTCTGATTTTCGTACTTTGAAAGTCAAAATGAAACTTTGTTTTTAATATACTACTGTATGTACATGATGGCTTTATTCGAAATTCAGTCTGTCAATTGACATTTTAAATTAAAAACTTCTTTGTTTTTCATCAGAAATAAGAAATTATAGCTAGTACTGCTGTGGCAGACCCACATTGCGGCGATTGTATTTTAAGTTGCCTAGTAATTGTCATGATTTTTCCGTTTGCTGATCATTGTATGAGAATTCACATAATTTTAGTTTGATAAATTAAAGGTAAAGATTGTCTGTTTAATTATTTAATTAAGTGGTTTAGTTTTTTTTTTAATTATTCTTTCTTTAGATGTGTGTATTTGCTAGTTTATTTAATGTGTTTCTAATAGATTTTGTCGGTATATGTGCGTTTGGTGTTTGTTGTAAGAAAAACATTGTAGGAGTTTTGTCAGGCAGTCCCTTAGGTCGCTGTTACTTTGATTATTATTTTTGTGACTCATTGTTTGCCACTTGTATTTCATTTGATCTCCTAATTTAATTCGCAGTTATCTTTAAAAGATTCTGTCCATCAAGGAATTCG